>PVJO010001704.1:0-163213 GCA_004026905.1 Hystrix cristata
TCTCTGGGTCTAGCTTGGGTCATATGCCCATCCACAAACCAGTCATCCTGGCTGTCCATGGTGGGGAGGGAGGAGGTGGGAGGTGAAAAGCAGAGTGGCCAGGCCTGGTCAGCATCCAGCCCTGGAGCCCAGGGTGAGGGCTCAGCCACCTGCAGCATGGGCCTAGCGTAGCATGGCTCTTTGGTGAGGTCTGAGTGCTCTGACCGGAAGGAAGCCGGGCAGAGCACCGACCGGGCAAAAATCACCACTGCCCCTTCATCTGCTGATCTCTCCAATATGCTGTTTTTAAGTGTCTTTCTCACTGAACCAGCTTCTGCCCTTTCTCTGAGATGGTAGTGCAATGCCTTGGGGAATATGGCCCTGAAGTGGAGCTTGGTCCTTTTCGCTGTAAGGAAAGTGGAATGTCTGTGCCGATCTCAGTAGGAAGTCCTGAGCTCCCGGCACCACTGCACATGTCCCCAGGCCTGGGATTTTGAAATCTCTCCTCTCTGAACCTTTGTGCCTCACCCCATATCCCAAATGCTCTACCTCTTTCACCCATCTGTGCAAATGGAGAGAGTCTTAATAAAGTGGCCCAGGGGATGTGCCAGGCTTGGTAAATATGGCCAAATCCTATTAATGTTTTGAAAGGGAAGATATGACTTGCTAATTTGCAGATGACACTAATTTTGGAAGTTTTGCAAATATCAGCAGAGATGAATAGGAAAGGAGCTGAGAGAGTTGAAACATGGGAGAGGAATAACAAAATTAATTTCCATTTATATAAATACTAATTGATACACCCGAGGAAAATGAATATGGAATGTGGGTATTAGCTTAAAAAGGAGAGTAATCATTTTCAGAGTGCCCCAGATTAGATGGAATCGCGGGCACATCTTGCCAGACAAACAAAGAGATGGCAGACTTGGGAGAAGTAGGGCTACTGTCCCTTCTGTTTCCACTCAGGGAGGTGGCATTTCTCCCTCGCATTGATCCCTCTTGTCCAATCCACCCCTCCTCCGCCTCCGGCCTTCTCCACCAGGAACGCTACCCACAGCCACTCTGCTGCCTGGTTCAGGAGTTCCTCTTTCCCTCCCTTCTGTGTCCAGGCCATTGAGAGACCCAGCGACACTGTCTGGAAACATCCTCCCTGTGTCACCTTCTCCCCATTCTCACCACGACCCATTGTCCAGCGCCGAGCTTCCTCCCCACTGGACTCCCTGCACAGGCCAGCTGCAGATAGCGTCCAGATGCAGATCACACCCAGTCAGACCCCTGCTTAAGGCGCATCCTGTCAGTAGCTCACCTGGCGAAGGAAGTCGGGAAAATGTAAACTTCCTCGGACCTAATGCCCCCTCACTTTCCAATCTCATTTTCTTCTGCTCCTCCTCAGCTGCCCAGTTATGGGTCACATTTGCTCTCTTCTCAGCCCATGATGTTCCTCTTGCAGGAATGCAAAAGTATGGCAGGCCCCTTCTCAGCACCCTGGCCCCAGCTCAGACATCACCTCTGGAGAGGCCTTCCTGACCCCTTCCCTCTCCCTTCCCATTACACCATAGCTCTGTTTCTTCCGTGACATTCATCACTCTGTGAAACTGCAATATTTGCTTATGTATTCGTTAGGTGTTTATGACTGTCTTCGTCAGAATGAGCTCAGATTCTGCTGTGTTATTTATCCCTGCATCTCCAATGCCCAGAATAGGATCTGGTACATAGTAGATGGTCAATAAATATTCATTTATCATTCACTATGAATTTGGTGAGATCTAGTAGTTTTATTTTGCCTCATTTGCTTTCAGACATCTAATGAATACCTACTTTTCAATCAATCACATGTTTAAAATAAAAAATTTATCGAGCAATGTGTGCCAGGCACTGTTCTAGGCTCTTAGGATATAACAGTGAGCAAAACCAACAGAATCCTGACCTCATGGAGCCTCCATTTTAGTTGAGAAGACAAATGAAAGAGAATAAGCACATACATGTAGACTTGTGGCCAGGTGGTATTAAGAGCTATAAACCAAAACTCAAGCAGGGATTAAGAAAATAGAGAGGGATGGTGGAAGGGTTGCTATCCAGGAAGACATCCCAAGAGATGACAGGAGGAGAAGGAGTGTGTTGGTTAACTTTTGCTGTGAAACAAACCGACCCAAATTTTAGTAGCTTAATGGTCACCATTTATTCATGGTTGCTTATAACCCATGTCCTGACTGAGCAGTTCTCAGCTGAGCTGCTTGGTTGGCCTCTCACAGGCCTGCTCATGCTCTGATCAACTGGTGGGTGACTGATGACCTGTGATGTCCAGCAGTTGTCGGCCAGAGTAACAGGGGACTGGCTAGCCCGGCCCCTGCCCAGGCAGACTCAGGATTCCAAGTGTGGAAAGATAGAACAGGCCTCTGGGCACACATGCCTTTCAGCCCTGTCTGTGTGACATTTGCTTCTGTCTCGTTAGCCAGAGCAGGTCACATGGCCAGACAGGGCGGAGAAATGCACTCCAGTTGTACGTGGGATAAGTGGCAAAGTCACATCGCGTAGGAGCAAGAGCTCAAGACAGGAGGAATGTGCAGCCATCGTGCACACTGCCAGGGCCATGAGAAGCCATGTGTTCGGTGCCATGTAGACCACATGTCTTTTTCATTGGCCCCGAAGATGCCCCGGGTGACCTCGACACCGTAAAGAGCAGCAGGGTCTGAGGGCTGAGTCGCAGAAGGAATGCTGGGAAACAACAGGGACCTCGGGGAGGTTAGGGGACACGGCCTGGACACAGGCTGTCCTGTAGCCTCTCTGAGCTTGCAGCTTCTCTGACAGAAGTGGGGCAGGACCAGACGCCTCCTGGCTTCCTTCATCACAGCAGCACTGGTATTCTGAGAAAATTGCACGGAGCAGGACTCTTGACCTCATCCACCGAAAGGGTGCTAAAACAGACCACAGGTCCACTGGAGCCAGTGAGTGCTCTGGGCATGGTCCTGCTCTGAAGAGAGACCATTAAGGAAGGACAGGTTCCAGCCAGAGGGTGCACAGGGCGTGACCAAGAGGTTCATCCAGTGCAAGCTTTCTGGGCAAATGAATGAGTCACCTGGACTGTCCTGCCAGAAAGGTCACTTCTTAAATGCTCTGTGGTGGCAGATGGGTGAAGCCAGGGGCAGAAGGATGGTGATGTCGCCAGAGGTTATTTCCTTTACTCTGAATCCATGTGATTCTTTATGGAAGAGGCCAATTTATATGAAATGTCAGTTTCTCCCAAAGTTAGGGCTTACTGATATAACACTTCCATTTAGTTACTTGGTTAATCATCCCATCTGTGCTGAGGCCCTGCTATGTGCCGGGCACTGTGCCAGGATCTGGGGACACAATGGTCTAGAACAGTGGTGCTGAGCCTTTGACACACATGCTGCAGCGAGCATGCAGAGCCCGCTCTGTTGGCACATGAGCCAAGTCACCCCAGCTGTTGAACATTGGATAATAGTTGTTTTTTCTAAACTGAAACCTTAGTATTAAGGTTTAATTGCAGTATTGGCACTTTTCAATAAATAAGTGGGTTTGGGATTACAGTTTGGGCACTCTGTCTCTGAACGGTTCAACATTGCTGGTCTAGAAAAACACATGGGGTTTCTCTCCTAAAGAATCAACCCCCTAGAAGAGCAGACAGGTATTTATCAAATGATCCCAAGGTCACAGTGGCAACCAGGACTCGGCAGAGGAAGTACACAGTGGCATGGCAGGCTTGGAATGGAGGATTGACCTAGTCAGAGAAGTCAGGAGGCAGGAAGCTGTGATCTGAAGGATGTGTGCAAGTTAACGAGCCGTGTGAGTTCCAGAGGCAGAGAGCCGCCTGTGGTGGAAGAGAAGAATAGGAATAGAAGCAACTAAGAGATTATCTGGATGGACCTCAGGGTCCCTGAGGCACAGTGAGGCTGGAGAAGTGGGTAGAAGCCTAATGGGGAATGCCTTGTTGGCCACACAGCACGGAAAGCCACACAAGGGTGTTTCGTGTAGGGTGGGGTGGGGTGGCATGACTCCAGCCCATGTACAAGTTTAAACACTAGGCTGTTCAGCCCACAGACATGTTCTGAGCCTTGGCGATGGTTTGGTCCCAAAGGCTACAAGAGGAAAGGGGCAGAGCATATCTCAGCTCAAATTTGTACACCCCAGAGGCTGAAGGGTGCTCCTCCCATCTGCACCTTCTCTCAACACTGATGAGCCCCTTTTCTTCCCATCGCAGGCCTCCGGCTGAACTTCACAGCCTCCTGGGGGGACCTGCACTACCTGGGCCTCGCTGGCCTGGAAGTGGTGGGCAAGGATGGCCAGGCCCTGCCCATCCACCTGCACCAGCTCTCTGCCTCCCCTAGAGACCTGAATGACCTCCCCGAGTACACAGATGACTCCCGGACCCTGGACAAGTAAGTGTCTATGGAAAGCTCTGCTCTACGCAGCCCAAGGACTGCATCTCAGACTCCAGACGCAAACATCGAACAGGATCCCACATGTCCACCGTCCCTACCACCCTGTTGGTGAGGTCCTGTGGTCATGGGAAACCAAGGCTCAGAAAAGGGAGTGACCCTCCCAAAGTCGCACAGCTAGAAGGGGTAGGCAGGACACAAGGTCAGGTTCCCAGCTGCAGACACCCTGTGGGTGGAGTCTCCTCTGCCCGCAGGGGAGCCAGTAGCTGTCAGGAAACCTCTGTAGCTGATGGCTCCGCCTTGACCCCCTCCCCCAGGGGCTAGAAACTCTCTCTGCATTTCCACCTGCACTTGTCAGATTTCACAGCCCAAGCCAAGGTCAAGTCCACGAGGGTGCAAGCCTCAGATCTAGCATCCATCCCCAGGGACCTGTACTCACAGACTGGTGCTTGGCCCTCTGCTCTGCACAAGTGTAGGGCCTGGCCACTGCCTGGAAGCTAGAGTCTGAGGGAGGGAGTTCAAATCCTGCCTCTGCCCTCTGCCACCTATTGAGATCGTTACCTCTCTGACAATAACAGTAATGACAATAGTAATTGATATTACAAAACCATATTTTGAACATTTGCTAAGTACCCGGCACTGGACTGTGCTAAGTAGTTACAGATATTCATCCATTTAGGCCTTCGATTTATGATAATAAGAACTATTATTATCTCCCCTACTTTATAAAGGAGGAATTTGAGATACAGAGGGTTAGAAAGTACCCAGAGGTCACCAGGCATGTTAAGTGATTTGAATGCAGGCCCAGGGGGTACCCTCACCCAGCTCTTAAGCATTGACTGACCTGCTTTGGTTTCCTAATTAGTAGAAGGAGGTCCATGCTTCCCTGGTTGGGCATCCGGAAGGGGATGGTCATATTGCATCCACACCCCATGGCCTGGCCCATAAGGACGAGTAAGTGTAGGGCCAGTGATGGGCTCCTGCTTGCTTCCCTTTAAGTGACCTCTTACGGCCTTTGTCCCTACTGGCCACTCTGATCTCCATATCCTGGCAGTTTGCCTTCCTGAGTGGTTGGACCTAGAACCCACAGACCTGGCTCCTGGCTGGCTGCAAAAGTGATCCACACCAGCCCCGCTGGTTCGGATCCCCACTCACCACCCTTCTGCCCAGGTATCTTGCAGCAAGTGCCAGGCCCGCTCATACGTCCTCCCTAAATATTTCAGTATGTATCTCTAATCAATAGGACACTAAAAGGAGAACACAATCTCAGTATCATTATCACACCTAAAAATGTTAACACAGTGATTCTTTAAACTACCAGATGTCCAGCACATCAGTCTTTCCATCTTTTACAGTTTGTTCACTTGGAGTGAGATCCAGATAAGATCCATTCGTGTGATTGGTTGAGAGGCCTCTCCAGCTTCCTGCTAGGGTTCCTTCTGTTTTTTCCACTTTTTTCTTGTAAGTTATCTGTTGAAGGAACCATGTTTTTTTGCCCTATGGAGTCTGGGTTTTACAACTTACATCTCTGTGTTATTTAACCGGTTCCTCCATCCCTGTATTCCTGGCAAATGGTTAATTAGATCTAGAGATCTGAACAGGTTGAGGTCTGACCACTGTGGCAAGACAGCAGCGGAGAAGTTGCTATGTGGCCATCAGGATGTGGGTGCTATGTGGATGCCAAGCCTGTAGTGACGGTGGTGGCTGGTCATGCTCAGGGCTGGATCATTTGTTTGCTACAGTTTGAGAGGCGGTGGTATTCTAGTCTTCTTATGCCCCTTTTCATTTATTTGCTGAAATGATTGCAATAAAGAGAATTTCCCTGAATGTTTTGGTTATTGTGTGGCACAACTCAAACAGGAAAGGCAGCCTACATGCCTCGAATCTTTCCTTTTCCCCCCTCAGTTTTCAGAATAACAGAAGGCTTCCTTTAAAACATTTTCACACATTTTTGAGTATCATTATACATTTACAATTTAGGCATACCGTAGTTGGAGAGTTTCAATCATTTGCTCTTTTTATCCTTGTTGGTGCTTAAATTGTCCCCTCTTGGACCCTAGGAACTTCTGAGTCTATTTGTTTATTTATTATTATGGTTCCGGGGATCAAACCCAGGTCCTGGTGTGTGGTAGGCAAGTGTTTCACTGCCGAGCTGTACCTCTAGTCCACCTGAGTTCTTTTAGAATAGCCATCTCTGGCAGTGTCCTTGCCTTCTGATGTGACAAGATGTTCTAGGCTCATCTTGTGTATTTCTTGGCCCAGACCTTGATTAACCTTTTCTGCAAGAAGCCCTGGTGCCTTCTGGAGGGAGATGGTATTTAGAGACCATAGTTGAGCCGTAAGGGATGCTCACTGCTATTAGGTTGGCCTTAGTTTCTAGGCCTTTCTGGGGGGAGAGCCAGATGTTCCTTTAGAATCCCTTGACGGAGTCTGTAGGGCCTCCTTTGTGGTCACCTCGCAGGGCCTCAGCAATTCTCTCCACTCTCAGAATAGAGCAGCAGTTTTGCAGTGGAAGTGGCCCCATTTCCAGGACAGAAAAGTAATTGCTTTGGGAAGGAAATAGAAGGTTCTCTGGTGGTAGCTCTCAGTCAGCTTAGTGCCACAAACACCCCGTGTCAAATTGCTGAATTTCCTCAGTGTTAAGACGCCAGCAGTTGTAAGACACACCATCCATCAATTTAATAACAGCCTTTTGGAGGATAAAAAAATTACATTACCTCCTGAAATGAACACTTAGATTGCAGGACTTATTCCAAACCTAAAACTTTAAAATGTGAAAGGCAAAAAAATTTTTATTTGCAAATTTAGGAAATGTGGCAGCTGCCTGTCTCTCTCAGTACTGTAGGTCCAGACTCATCAGGAATCTGTGGGAGGCTCAGGACAATGGGAAGGAGGGGAAGGCCTGAGATAGCAGGGTCCTGCCTCTGGGGCCAGGTCTCTGAGTGGCAGTGCCATGGGCCAGGCCCCTGAGGACAGGGCTCAGAGCAGAGCCAGAGAAAATGAGGCAGGGTGGCCCAAGGAGGGAAACTGACAAGGGCAGGGCACCATGGGGCTGAGGTGAGAGATGGCCCTTCAGTGTCGATGGAGGCTAGGAAGAGCATGGGGTGCTGGGGGCTCCCTCCTGTGACTGTGACCTCCCTGGGGTACCCAGGCCCATGGCTACTGGTGTGGTCCGGCCAGACCTGCACCCAGGGCCACCTGCCCCTGTTGCCAGCCAAGGGCTACCTCATCCCCTGGTGTCTCAGTGTTTTTCTAGCTCACCCAAGAAAGAAGGGTTCATGTCTCTCAAAATGCACCATGAAGCCAATACAGTCATCTTAGATAGTTTGGAAAACAGAGAAAAATACCACCTCCCATCCCCTCTGTCCCCATATGCTCCTAACTTTTGCACAGTCTCTCCCAGTCCTGGTCCTCGTTATCCCTGCCATCCTCTGGCCTCCCTTTCCCGTACTACCACAGCAGCTCGTCCTCATCATTTAGTTCACACAATCAGAGAAACTTCTCTAGTCACCAACTATAGAAATGATCCCTGAAAGTATAGCCTTACATCATTTAGTTCAAATTTACTTAACCATTTCCCTATTTTGAGATAGGTTATCGTGTGTGTGTGTGTGTGTGTGTGTGTGTGTGTGTGTGTGTGTGTTGCCAGTGTATGTAAGTCTGTAATCAGTATCCTTGTGCAGCTAGCCTTTCTAACATGTGGCATAAATTCTCCACAGGGGTGAAAAAAATCCCAGAAGTGGTGTTGGGATAAAGGATTCTGAAGCATGGCACATTTTCCTTTTCTTTTTTTTAAACCCTAATGATCGCTTCACTGCATCTTTAAGAGCATAGGCTTTTTTTAGTTTTTTCCCTTTTAAAATTTTTCGTCTAATTTCATAGGTGAGAGATGCCGCCTCACCGCAGATCTCATTAGTCACAGCTCCAGGCTGAGCCTGGTGCTGCACTGGGCCTGGTAAATGAGGAGGGGTGAACCCCACCCCCAGCCCCACCAAGGGGTCAGCCTCACCCACCAGCTGCCCTCCCTTCACCCGTCCCCTCACTGGCAGGTTGATTGACGGAGTCAACATCACCACGGAGGATGAACACATGTGGCTGATCCCCTTCTGGCCAGGGCTGGACCACGTGGTCACGATCCGCTTCGACAGAGCCGAAAGCCTGGCTGGCCTGCGCTTCTGGAACTACAATAAATCTCCCGAGGACACCTATCGGGGGGTAAGCCAGGGACAGTGGCCGCGCTCAGGCCACTGTCAGAGAAACAGCCCCGTGATGAATGGCCTGAGAGCTGCCAGAGAGGAGCATAAATCCTCTGGAACTTTCCAAGTGGAGCTGAGGGTGATATCCAGAGGGAGAGAGAGCTGCTGTTTCCTTCCGCAAGCAGCAAATGCAGACCCGAGAGCCCAGGGCAGCCAGGAAACCGAGCCGGTTCTGCTGGTGCTGGTGCGCTCACCAGGCCCAGATCCCCGAGAGCAGTGATGAGTTGCAGCCCTGGGGTCCATGGAGCGCTTCGGGGCCAGGCCTGCGCTGGGTGCTGTGTGCCCCTGTCATTTCACTGGATCTCGTCCAGCTCTGGGAGACAGGGGCCATTCCCCCATCCTTTGGGTCAGTAAACTGAAGTTCAGAGAGGTTCAGCCATGCACCCGAAGTCATACGGCTAGAATTCCCCAGGACTGCCGGATGTGAGCCCCACACCCCACGCTCCATTTCTACACCTCCTTCTTGTCTTGCTGGTGTGAAAAAATGGGGTTTCTAAGACAAGACCTCTGTCAGAACAAGGAGAAATCATGAGAAGGGCCCTATTCTGTGGGCTCATCTGACCTCTGGGGCCTACGAATGGATAGACATTGTCTCCTTCCTGTGGTACAGAATGCCAATAAGGCCACCACAGTACAGTGGCGCAGAGACCCTCACACTGCAAAGCCCCAAGCACCATGTGACCATTTTCCCTGGCTCTTCAACCGCAGAATGAAACAGGTGCCACCAGCCCCTGGAGGACTGGCATCCCTTTTGCCACAGGACAGTTGACAAGGCCTAGACTCGGCCTTGGCTCCCGTAGTCCCCAGGTCTGGGTCCCTACCCTGGTCCCATTTCTTCCATGGGACAGAGAGGGCCTTGGGAACCGGGCACATTAACTGCAGCGGGGGCAACCCCACCCACCATGGCCCAAGTCACTGTAAGCACCTCCCAGGCTCAGCCTGATGAAAACTCCGGGGTACTGACAGTGCAAAAACCATGTTCTGCCTCAGGTTGTGCCTTCAGCCCTTTAAATCCCCTTGAGCTGGTCGTGGTCATAGTCTTTCCCTTGGAGCTTCCCTGACACCTGGGTTCTTATTCTGAGACACTCGGCCCAGAGTCCCCACCTCACGCCTGACTCCTCAGTCTCCGTGTCCATGACGAGTGGCCACAGAGGTGTGAGGAAGGGGAAGGAGACTCATGGTGTGAGAGGGCAGGTCCCCAGGTGCAGTGGCATGGGCCCTGTGACCCAGGTCCCCACACACAAAGGCCCTATGGGGTCCCCAGTCCACACAATTATGGATTGGAAGCCAGGCCTGGGCCTCCTGCAGACAGGGCCTTGTGCCCTTCAGGGGGCCTCGGGAAAACCACTCAGCCTCTGCCCTCCAGTTCCCTGGCTATGGCCAAAGCGACAAGTAGATGCTGCTGGACAGAAGCCAGCTCTGCCTGGAGAGTCAGAGGTGCTTTCCGGAGGAGGTGTGGTCTCTGGAGGATGATGGGGTCTCCTGGGCCTCAGTTTTGCTCTGGAGTCACTTTTGGTAACTGTTCACCAGGAAAGCCCAGAAAGTTACAGGTTTATGCCCTTCCAGCTCCAAGTCCAGAGAAGAGAGGACTCCCCTTGTAAGGCAAGGCGGCAAGTCCCCCAAGCTGCATGGTTCCCTTTGTGCCACAGGTCCAGCTCTGGCGCCAGGGTGGGAATGATCCTTGAGGAAAGTAGGGCAGAGAGCAACAGAGATAGAGACCAGCTCCTAGAGTCAGCCATGCCTGGAGCCAGTTAGCAGAACAGAGAGCAATATAGAAGCAAAGACCAGCTCCCAGAGACGGCTATGCCTGAAGCCAGCAGCCCTGCACATTTTGGGTTCACATGGGAGCGCCTGACATAGATGATGAAGGGACAAAGGGCCCCTATCTCTGTGACCCCAGGCAGGGCTCCCTCCTTCCTGCCCACCTTTCTGCATCTCTCAAAAGGAAATTCTAGCAGTTTGATCAGAAGCTGCACTCATGTTACTAACTGTGAAGGTGCATAAGGTGTTGAAGAAATTTGATCCCAGAATCTGTGGTCAGGAAAGAGATGCCAGCCATGGCCCCGTCTGCCCACCTACCACCCCTGCCATGGCACAGGCAGTGGCCAAACCACCCCAGACTCTGCCATTAGAACTGTGAGATTTACTGGTGGATCCCAGCCATGTGGCTGGAGAATAGCCCAGAACAGGAGGATGTGTTGGCCCAAATCCACAGGAACTTAGTGAGCACCTACTGTTTGGCAGGCCAGGGCAGACAGAGAAATGTCCAGCCATCAAGAGAGACCTGGACACTGCTGGGCAGTGTGTGCCTGAAAAGGACAGGCTAAGTGCTCTGAGAAGCCCAGGAGATGGGCCCTGCCATCCCAGGAGAAGATGCAAGGACAGGGTCGCTGTGTGACCCAAAGTCTGAAGAGGGCATGATACAGGCCAGTGCTGACGTAGTGCACATTTGTGCCTGGCACCGTTTGGGCCATGTTTCAGAAGTTAATTCTATGGCACCCATTTAACAGATAGGGAAAGTGAAGCACAGGGAGGCTCAGCGATCTCCGTGCACTGAGCCTACACCCTTGATCTCCACATTGTGCTGCTGCAGGCCCCTGTAGCAAGTGACACGGATGGAGCCTTGGCCAGGTCCCATGCCACCCCCTGACTCACACGGGGGCTGCGCGAATGCTCTTTGCAGGCAACGCCAGTGCAAGCAGACCAGCACTGCCGCTGGCTCTCACGCCCTTCCTCAGCGTGGTATATCTTGTTTGCTAGGCCAAGATTGTGCACGTGTCCCTGGATGGCCTGCGCGTCTCTCCTGCAGAAGGCTTTCTCATCCGGAAGGGCCCTGGCAACTGCCACTTTGATTTTGCTCAAGAAATCCTCTTTGTGGACTACCTGCAGGCCCGGCCACCGCCCCCGCCGGCCAGGAGGTGAGGGGACCGGATGCCTGGACATCCTGCCTGTCTGCACCACCTGCTCCACATGCCACTCTGAAGTGTGGACCTGCAGGGTTTTGAAAGGATGATCAAACGCAGTGCTTTTCAACTTGGCCGTCTTCTAAAGCTCAGCCAAGCCTCCACAGAAGCCTGTGGGATGTACCCGCCTCGTCTGGGGCTGTTTGGGTTTTTTGCAGTCTGGAGTGCTTAAGATTTTAAATGCTTCGCTGCGCTTCCTGCTGGGAAAAGAGGCCACAGCCTGCCTCGATTCCAGAAATGCCCGCTGGCCGGTTCAGGCGAAGGCTTTCCTTCTCTTGTTTCTGTGTTTCTTATTTTAAAAGATTCAAAAGAGAAAAATAGAGCCTCACATTTCATAGGCTCGCTGGGGTTTCCTGACCCCAGTCTCTGCTTCATGGAGTTCATAATGATTTGTAAATGCCATATTACGTTTACTCATTTAAACCCCCGGTGTCCGAACGCCAGAGGCCAACCTCTCGGAATGAAATGAGTTTCCCTCCCATAACCTGGATCTCTTCCTGGGCTGGTCACCGGGAACAGTCACTTAATTGTAGCATTGCCCTTGACATCGGAGGAAACCCAGGCTGGGCCAGAGACATCAACTACAGACCAGGGAGAGATGCCAGGTGGGAGGATGATGGAGGAGAAAGCTCTCCCCCACCAGGCCCAGATGTTTTCTGTTCATCCTTTGAGGTATCCTTCCAACCACCCTTGGATGTAGGATTATGTGCCCATTTATAGTGTGGGAACTGAGGTACTGGCTGGGGAAGCCACTTGCTCAGGTTCATGAAGCCACAGCCCACAGAGCTGCCCCACTCTCGGCCCTCTTCTCCCTTCCACTTGTCCTTCTGCCCACATTCTAGCCCTCCTAGCTGCTTCCTGTCCAGACACCACCCTTTCCTTCCTTCCCCTCGCCCCTGCCTACCTCTAAGCCTTTGCTTTGCCGCTCCTCTGCTGGGAAGGTTCAGCTCTGACCCCTCCAGGAGGCCTCAGACCCCAACCTGAAGCAGCTCCAGCCACCCAGCCACGTGTCACCAGCAGGGACTCTGCCAGCCAGGGGAGGCAGTACAGAGGGCCGGGTGACATTGGACAGTGGTGGCAGACAACCTGGGACACATCCTGGTCCTACCCCAACCGGCTTCACGGCCCTCTGTGCTCCAGAGTCCCTGTCCACACCTCAGGTCATTTGAGGATCAAAGGCCCATATCGGGAGAGCAACTGCTGGCCAGCCTCCTGCCGCCTTGCCAATGACCACCCTCAGGGCACTGAGCCTCCCAAGGAGAAGGGGTTCCATGCACACAGGGTCACTAGGCTGCCACCCTTCTGCAAAGTCCATTGTCTGGGAGTGACCAGCCAGTGGCCTGAGGCCACTAGGTATTCACAGTGCTGTTTTGTGTTTCTCCAGGCTGGACACGAGAAACCTGGAGCGTGCAAGCATGGACTACGAGGCCCCGCCCATGCCATGCGGCTGTATCCTTCTCTTGCCACCAGCTTGGCCAGCTGAGGAGGGGAGCTGAACAGCTGGAGCACCATGCGGGGAGACCAAGGCAGAGGAGGACGGGACTCCCGGACCTCAGCGGCACTGGGTGCTGCTGGGCTGGAGGCGGCAGCAGTAGTTCCAGATCTGCCTCCTGCGGGCTGGAAAGGCAGCCCCAGGACCCCAGCCGGGAGGGCTGTAAAAGCTGAAGCTGGCTCAAGACTAGTGGGATCGGGGAGGGGTGGGCTTGTAACCAGGTAGTGAGGCGCAAAGACAGAAACAGCAGGAGCTCCTGTTTCCCGGCCCCTGACTGTTGCCCAGCGCATTTTCAGCACATTGCTTGTACTAACACAGCCCTCGAGACAGCCCTGGGTACTAGGTACTGAGTATGCTGGCATTCCCACTCCGTAGCTAAGGGCATGGAAGCACAGACAGGCCAAGTAACTTGCTCAAGGCTGCACAGCTGGGAAGGGTAAATGGAGCTGGTAAACCAGGTGACTGGCTCTGCAGCCCCGTTTCTAGCGTCCTGTTCTCCTGGAAGGACTGCCTGTGGCCACCCTGTCACCTGGGAGCTGCTGCCCCTTGCCCCTAGGGGTACTAGAGTGGCAGGAAACAGGCTGTAGAAGGGCTTGATCCTGGTCGAGTACCTGTCACTTAGCAATGCCTGTCACCCTGCCACACCGGCCCTCCTGGTGCTGTGAGGCTCATGGCTGGGCCTCCTTAACCCCCTGCAGACTTCAGAGGTACTGAGACACAATACCGGACACCTTCGACTTAAAGGAAGAGAGGTTTATTTTGGCTCACAGTTTAGAAATTTCATTCCATGTTCAGGCTCAAGCACAGAAAAGGCTTTGCAGAAGAGCCTGAGCAAAGGACAGTGGCCAGTCAGCAGCCAGGAAGAGAGAGAAGGGAGGAGCCAGGGAGACGCCTTCCAGGGAACACCCCAGTGACCCACCTCCAATCAGACCCCACCTCCTAACAGCACATGTAGCACCCCATGATTCAGTCACCCTTGAAAAGCTCTGCTAGGAGCTCAGGAGGCTTTGGGGGACACGGAGATGTAAACTATAGACAGGGGAGCAGGGAGCGGGAGCAGGTGCTCTGATAATTATTATTTTACAGCCAGGGAAACTGAAGCATGAGACGGGAGCCCTTCGTTCAGCCCCGGTCAATAAGCTGGTGACACAGGTGTCTCACCACCTTGTCTGCTCCTGTCCCCCTCCTGAGGCCCAGAGAAAGGTTTTGAATCCTAGAACCCCGCACTCATGCTGTTTAAATGGATGAAAATATGACGCAAGAGAAGAGATTTTTGAAGAGGTTACATCTCCACGAGAGAAAACCATCTTTCTCTCATCAATATAAACCCCCCAAAAGATCCCTGTTATCTTTGTCCTTGTTTTACTTTGTTCTCCAGAAATTAAGTCTCCTTTCCTGAATCACATGCCCAGTCATTTTCCAGTTCCAGCTCCTGACCAGCTGGGGCGACCCCTACTATATCGGCCTCACGGGGCTGGAGCTATACGACGAGCGGGGAGAGAAGATCCCTCTGTCAGAGAACAGTATCCTTTCCAGGACAGGACGGGGTGCGGGAGGCAGAGGAGCAGGAACCTGGGACGGGCGGGGAAATGTCCCACTAGGGACCTGAGCCCAGGATTAAAAGTGCTGCTGGGCTTTGCTTATGGGGCCTCTGGGGGAGGAAAGCAGAGAGGAGCTCCCGGGCACACCTGGGATCCTGAGAACCACAGGCACTTTGGAGTTCTAAAGGCTCTGACGAGGTTTGCAGAGAGACGTCTAGCACTGTGTCTGGAATTTATTAACTATGGGACCCCTTGCCTATGGTGTGCCCACAGCAGAACTGGCAGTCCACCAGCCCAGTGAGTTCTGAAACATTTTAAGTTCGTGTTTTTAAAGGAAAACCCAATCCCTGGCTTCTCTTGAGAAACTGACAGTGCCAGGCCGGTGACCACATAGCAATAGTAGCTAAACCGAGTGCCCACCGCCCTTCCCCCAAGTGCGCCCTTCCTTCACCTCCACCTCTGAATGCACTGTTCACGTTACCACGGGCTCACTACCAGGCCCTGTGTCGATCACAGGACCTCATGTGCCTGCATGGCAGCCTCTGAAGGAAGGGTATTGGTGTCCCCATCTCACAGCGGAGCAACCTGAGATGCAGAGAGGCAGTGTAACTTGCCTAAGGCCACAGAGCAGGCGAGCTGGGCTCCAGAGCACTGGTCCTAACCAGCAGGCTTTTGTCCAGCCTGTGTAACCTGCTGTAGCCCTCCGTGTTCTTGAGTCCTTGATCAGCCACAGGCAGGAAGATGCTGGGGCAGGTCCCACCCAGAGCCAGGTCCCTGGTCCATTTTGTCCCTTTTGCTAGAGCCCTCTCTCCCCTCCCCAGCTGGGATGGATGATCCTGATTCTGTTTGTTTGATACTGGGGATTGCACCCAGGGCCTGAGCCACATCCCCGGCCCTTTATTTTTTGAGACAGAGTCTCTCTAAGTCATTAAATTGCTCAGGCTGTGCTCAACCTCGTGATCCTCCTGCCTCACCCTCCCAAGAGTGCTGAGATTACAGGTGTGCACCACCATGCCTGGCTGTCCTGATAGGTTTTTTCAGTCACCACCGGCAGTTGTTTGGATATATGTATAAGATAACAGTGACTTTACCAAGAGGGTCTCACAGCCTGTCCTCTAATATCCACATGTGCATTCTGGGATGTAGAAGTTTTTAATGCCCATTTTACAGATGAGGAAAGAGGCCTAGCCTTTTCCCCTCTCTTCCCCAAGCTTCTCTGGGTCATAAGGGCCAAGCCAGAGCTGGAACCAGCTCTGTAGGTCACGGTGGCGCCACTCCTGAGTAGGTCAGGCTGCCCCCTCCCAGCACAGCCAGGGAGACCTGCCATGGCAGGGTCACACGCCAAGGCAGAGCCCAGCCAGCTCCACATCCCCATGGAGAGGAAAGGCTTGCAGCGCTAGCCTGTGCTTCTGCCGCAGCTCCGAGAACCCCCATCTGATCCACTCTCACCTGCTCTCTCCCGCTGTGCCCTTGATACCGCTGCCCTCCTCACACCCAGAACCCCTGAGCCCCCTTCTCGTTTCCCTACAAGGTGTCTGATTTAGCTGTTGATTCCCTGGCTGTATGGGGTGGCCACTGCCAGCCCCGGCATCCCCCAGAGTGGCACACCGTGCCCGGCACGTGGCTTCGAGTTGTGGCAGCTTAGCCACCTTTGCAGATATCGCTGCCTTCCCAGACAGCGTGAACGCGCTGGAGGGCGTGTGCGGGGATGTGCGGACCCCTGACAAGCTCATCGACCAGGTCAACGACACCAGCGATGGCAGACACATGTGGCTGGCGCCCATCCTGCCAGGCCTGGTGGGTACCCGTGGTGGTGAGGTGGGTGGGGGATATTCCGTCCCTGGTGTCAGTGGCACATCTTGCTTCTCTTCCGGGACAGGTCAGGCTGCTTTGCTGACGTGCCTGAAGGGTCAGCTCCTGTAGCCAGCATTTCTTCCTCTTTCTTGGTGAAGAGCTTCTAAAAGGGGCCCCAGGAGGATTAAGGGGCACATAGGACTCCAAAGCTGCGATCCCCAGGGGAGCAGGCTCAAGGGCATGGGCACCCGCTGGTCCCTGCTGTCATCAGCCCTTCTCCTGGCTCCCTTCTGTTTTGGCTTCTCTGACCTGCGCTCCACCCTCTTCCTGTCAGCCTGTCCCCGTCTCCTGTCCACCTGGCCTCTCTCCTCCCCACCTGGTTCCTCTCTTCCCTCTGTTTCTGCTCTATCCTTATGTCCTGGCCACCTGTCCTCGACGTGGCTCCCTGCCTTCTCTCCAACTCTAAATCTGCCTTGTCAGCTCTTCTGACTGCTGACTCAGTTTCCCAGCTGTCAAATCTCACAGTGGTCCTGCTACTCCTTTGCCCTGAGACCTCATGGGGAGCCTAGAGGCGGCCTTCCCCGCCTGGCCTGCCATGGGAGCATGGTGGAGAGGGAGGAGGGAGGCCCAGGCTGGGAACAGGTTGATTAGCACCCCTTTGTCTCTCACCCTGGGGCCAGGTCCCTGCACGCAGGTGCAAGGCAGGAATAGCTGACCTGCTCCTTTCCCACTCAAGTGACGGGGGGAGATGGCAGGGCATTTTCCTCTCGAAACAGTCACAGAAAGGGACAGCAGCAGCAATTTTATGACTGATGTTTGTCAGAGGCCACCCTGGAATGGGACTGGTGGAGTGGCCCTCAGTGTCCCCTGGGCTATGGTCAGGCGCTCAGCCCCAGCCCTGCCTGCAGAGGGGGAAACACATAGCCCTCTTGGCCCTCCACCCCGTCGTGAGCCCATGGCACTGCCCCCCCTTTCCCGGGGAGGCCTGTGGTGTTGCCCCCGTCACTCTCCCAGTCAGACTCCCACAGCTGTATCTGCCTGAGCCCCAGGAAGAGGAGGACCCCGTCCCGACCTCCATTGCCTCCATGGCTTTGGAAGGCTGATGTCCCCAGCAGCCCACCCCCTCTGGCTGGGAGCCCTCCCAAATGCCTATTTCTCTATTAGGTCTTGCAAGTGGCGGGGGAAGGAAAGAGGGAGGCTGTCTGGACCACTTTTGCAGCTGGTTCTGCACTGACCGGTCAGCCTCCTCCTGCTCCCCAGCAGAGGTTCAAAGCCACATGCTGAAAATTACCTGGGGCACCCCGAGGGCCTGTTGCTTTGCTTTTCATTTATGCTTCCAGGAAAGGACAAGCAGGGGTCAGGCCACGCAGATCGCCGAGGGCAGTGCTCCTCAGCTCTGGAGCTGAGCACCATCCCTTTGGCCCGTGGAGCACCGCACTCCTTCTGGGCCTGACCTGGAGCTAGGGGAAGGCTGAGGACGTGCCCAGCTCTCCACTGGTATTTAAATGAGGGCCGTGGCGGCCCAAGAAAACAGGCCCTCCAAAAGCCAACTCAGCGGTTTGCTGCAAACGCAGCCACACGTGACCTGACTGGAGATGGGCTTGGAGGAGATGAAAGGCTGCGGGACTGCAGGCCGCAGCGTGGGCACCTCCGGCTCGGCCCCTGCCCAGCCTGGCACCCCAGTCCCGCCAAGCGCCTCTGTTTACAAACCTGCCCATTTTAATTAGCGCTGCTCTCCGGCAGGTGAATCGGGTTTATGTGATTTTTGATCTGCCCACCACCGTGTCAATGATCAAACTGTGGAATTACGCGAAAACTCCCCATCGAGGGGTGAAGGAGTTTGGCGTAAGTACTTATTAGCTGGATTTTGGAGACAATTATGTTCATTGGTAATTAGGCCTCTGGCAATTATCATTTGTCGCAGTTTGATTTACTTCCCTGTGTTGCAACCTTAGACACAAACGCCTAGTGCTCAGATGCAGGCAAAATTTCCACCCATCTAGGAATCCAAAACCACCCTGGAGTGATCTGACTTAGAAAACAGGAGTTGGCTGTCCTCTCACGGTTTCCTGCAGAGTCACACTGGTTTGGGGAGGCGACTGGGACAGGAAAGCAGGGACCTGCGGCCACAGGCCAAGTTTGCCTGCCAGCTGTGCCGCCTACACTCACATATTGATGATGCTAAGAGCTTCGAACCTCAGCTTCCTCATCCACAGCCTGGGGGCACAGCACGTGCCTTTGCTGAGGGTCACAGTGCAGGCCAGGCACATAGAGACACCTTGCAAGTCTGTCCCAGAGGAGAAGGCCTTGGCCCAGGGCAGTAGCTGCCCAGAGCTTCACCCAGGGCCCATGAGGGGGAAGGGCCTCTCAGCGCCTCCTCGGTGTCTACCCAGCTCCTAGTGGACGACCTGCTCGTGTACAACGGGATCCTGGCCATGGTGACACACTTGGCAGGGGGCATCCTGCCCACATGCGAGCCCACAGTGCCCTACCACACCATCCTCTTCACCGAGGACACGGACATATGTCACCAGGAGAAACGCACAGCCATCAGGTGCGTCCCCAGCCTACCCCACCCCTCCCCACCAGTGCTAATGAGGGTGGATTGCTGGGACACTTGGCCTGCAGCCTGATCGAATCTCCTGTTCCTCCTTCCCCACAGCAATCAGGTGGAGGACCAGGACGTCCAGATGATGAATGAAAACCAGATCATCACCAACTCGAAGAGGAAGCCGAGTGTCGCAGATCCAGGTTGGCTGCCATCCCTGCCCAGAGGCACCCCCGATACCACCTGGGACTTTTGTCTGGAGGGAGGGGGCTGGCAGCCACACACCCACTCTGTGCCCACCTGTCGCTGTGGGTGCTAGGGGGAAAGATCAAGAGCACTGAAGGGCAAAAGCGCTGTGTCCAGGGGGCTGCTCTGTGCCAAGGAGAGGGGTTCCCAGGAGAGGTGACACCCTAAAGGGTGCCAGGTGTGTGCCAGGCAGCGGGGACAAGGCCGGAGGGTCACATGGCAGAGCCCACTCCACGCCCGGGAAAGGGCTAGCACATCAGGTTCAGGGGCTGTGCTCAGGGGCTCCGGGGGTTGAAGGTGGTGACCCCGGGCCCATATCACAGCCCAGGTGGTGGGATTTCCCCTGCAGACTTGGGGATGACTAATTCTGTTCCCTGTCCTCTCCCTTGACAGCCTTGCGCCCCAAAACCTGCATAAGTGAGGAGACGTCGAGGCGGTGGCGGTGCTGAGAGGGGCAGGAGGGAGAGCCAGCCTCCCAGCTAGGGTGGCTGTGTCACAATCCCCGATGAGGGCCATGTCCCTTGTCCTGTCCTCAGGGTCAGTGGCTGGACCCAGGGCTGGAAGAGAACCACAGCGTGGAGGGACAAGGCACTTGAGGGGCTGGGGAAGAACAGCCCTGGGAGCCACAGGAGTCAGACTGGAGGGGACAGGTCTACAGCTGGAGGGTGGGGGTGTGGCATACCCTGTCCTCATGCCCCTCAGGGGGGCTGGTCCTACAGGGGCGTCTGTCCACTTGCCAAGCTTGGGACAGGATTGGTCAGGGCTGTATGTCCTGGGGGAGACACAGGCCCAGGAGGTGGAGGATGACCGCCCACCCTCTCCTCACCCAGCACTCAGTCTGGAGGAAAGCCACATCCCTCCATCTGATCTCTGATGGGGCTTTCTGACTCTCTCTCCTGTGGTGCCCTTGGAGCAGTTGTGAGGGCCCCTCGCCCCTCCCCAGCCACCTCCCAGTGAATTGGAAATGTGCCTTGCACCCCGGCCAAGCGGCCCAGAACACATCTATTTCCATCTCTGTAACAAGCTCGGATCAGGGACCTAATTGGTTTCCCAGTGGTGGGTAATTTCTCGTTCCAAATATTAATCCGCTGTTTTCCTGGCGCCCGGCCCGGCCGCGCAGTACCGAGCTCCGTGCGTGTTCCTATGCAACCAGCGCCCAGCACATACTTTATGAGCATTGCAGCCTGGGCCAAGCAGCTATGCAAATGCGCTTTTCATTTGGAGCACGGGTCTGATGTGAAGATAAGAATTGTTTCTCCCGGAGAAGCTCCATCATTTCTGTAGCTTCTAAGCCGCTGGCTCCTCTGCTCGCTCTGTGCCCAGATGTGCCGGGCACCCCACGCCTCTGGGCTCCCAGGACAGCAGCCGCCTGGGGCAGTCTGGGGCTGATCAGACCAGCTCTTAGGACCAAAACTAGTGCTGCGGCTTCAAACA
This sequence comes from Hystrix cristata, assembly GCA_004026905.1. Lineage (NCBI taxonomy): Eukaryota > Metazoa > Chordata > Mammalia > Rodentia > Hystricidae > Hystrix > Hystrix cristata. The sequence goes on from PVJO010001704.1 coordinate 20,654, forward strand.
AGCCCCAGCCTCCCGGCCTGCCCAAGGCAGGGGAGCAGATTGGTTGGGGAGCCCAGGCGGACACCACACGCCGCCCCCAGAGCCACGGTTGATGTTTATAATAATTGTATGTACCATGCAATTTAGGAGGGAAAAAAGAAGCTGCACAGGCATTAACTCTAAAATAAATTTCTATTTTTTTCTCTTGCAAAATCAATAAAAGATGTTATTGAGAATAGAATCCGGCACACTGAATTTGGGGTCAGACAGCAAGTCTGTTCAAGACCAGCTGAGCAATGCAGGCTCTGAGCTCCCCTCCCCACCTGAGAACGGGCTCAGGATCCTGGCCCAGCCTAATCAGTGGAATCCCACCGCACCCCATAGATATGTAATCGGAGGGTGTATGTGTATATGAAAATCCTATGGGGTAGGTTCTGTTACTATCCTCATTTTACACATGAGAGCTGAGGCACAGAGAGGTTGTGTGACTTTCCCAGGACACACAGCTTTGAAAGCTATTCGTCAATGTGCAGATTCTAAAACAACCATCGGGTACCTGGGGCAGGCTGTGCGTGTGCATGTGCGTGTGCATGTGTGTGTGTGAGAGAGAGATAATCCTAGGAGTCTTTGGCCCTCAGGTTTCCCTTCATTATGTGTGAATGCTGGGGCACCATCCCCCAAGAGGCCGGATTCCTAGGCCTCCTCCCTCCTTCTCCCCTCATCCCTGCTTCCTACACCCCTTGGTTTCACCTCACCCCTTGGCTTCTGGATGAGACAGCCCTAGAGCCAGACAAGCATGCAGTTGGGCAGTAGGGTATTTAGACTGCAGGCAGCTGGTGAGAGGGCTCTTCACACACAGCATGTTCAGCCACCGTGCTGGTGGGGAGAGAGCCCTTCTGTCTGGGGGAAGCCCTGCCTGCACCCCAAAGTCCTCCAAGAGCTTGAGGAGATGGAGGGGCCCTGCCATGCCCTGCCACCCTGGAATTGGAAGTGCCCCTGGGGGCCCCAGAGATGGTCAGGTGGGGAGCCCTTCGGCTGCCCACAGGGTCCACCCAGGGCCTCTGCACCTCAACCCTGCTGAGACCCAGCTGGGTCCCTGTTACTCGGAGCAGACCAGCGATGCCAGGGAGCAAAGCTGGGCTGCTGGAACCCGGGCACCAGGGAGGCCACAGCACTTGTCATCCCACAAAGCCACATTTCCAAGGGTTTTAGAGAAGTCAGGTACCCAGGTTTTCTATTTATTTTAATGTGAAATGTTAACTTTTCACTGTTGCCTCAACTTCAGCAGACACACAGCCAAGTACCACGCATCTATCTGCAGGGTACTCCAGGGGGCAGCCTCCGTCCTAGTGCCTCCCCTTGGGGGCGCCACCCTGGCCTCCCTTCCTACCACCATCTAGAGCTGCACGCGCCCGGGCCGGGTCCTTCCAGCCCTCTTCCAGGAGGTGAAAGGAGAGAGGGTCTGGAGAGAGACAGGACATCCATGGGGAAATCCTTGCGTCCCGCAGCAGTCTCCGTCTTCAGCTGTGGCAGTGAACAGAGAAGGCGCATCCGACCCCCGCCGGTGACCCCCAAGGCGGTGGCCAGTGGACTTGTGGATTCTGCCGTAGGCAACAGAGGCTCAGGGAGGGCAGGCAGGGTTCCCAGGAGCGCCAGGCCTGCGTCCCTTGGGATGTGCCCCTCTGTCCTGCAGCCGGAAGGACCTGCTCCCCTCACTCAGGGACACTGATCTGTCCACCCCTCCGAAGGACCCAGACCAGAAGGTCCCACCCTGCGAGGAAGTCCCTCCCGGGTCCCACCTCCTGCCTCTCCCACCTCTCCAGGCCAGGACAGCCGTGCCTGTGGCTTCCGGGCCCCACTGGCCTGGGGGGGTAAAGAAAAGGCCACAGCCTGGAGGCTCGGCCCACAGGGACTATGCATGCAGACCACATTTAAACTTTTAAAACTTGTTGCCTTGTGTCCCGTGGGGTTCACAGTGAGATTCAGATTCCCAGCCTCTCTGGGCAGGGACACAGCCCTGGGCAGGGACAGAGGCGGGAATGGATGTGGAGGAGCAGGCAGGGAGGGACAGTGCTTCCTCTGGCAGTCAGGCCAGGGGCTCAACCTCAGGCATCTAGCCAGCCCACAGGGCTGAGCACGGCCGGGCCAGCCAAGGGCGCCGGGCTCCATCCAGTAGCTGTGTCCCCAGGTGGCCAGAGCTTGTCTCTCTGGTGGTGCCCTTGAGTCCTAGATTTGCAAGCCTTGTTGATGTTTGTGACACAATTTCCAATATGCCTGCCTTTCCAGGAAACTGCTCCACTCACTGTCCTGTTGGCAGTCTTATTTTGTGACAGTGACAACCAAGACACTAACAACCAACACACAGGAAGCCCTCAGCCCCTGCAGATGCTCAATGGACCCATCACTTAAGGTGCCTGTTGATGACAGTCATAGAGTCCTTAGCTGCAGGCACCATTCTTCCCAGTGCAGTGGTGAGGATGTGCAATGGTCCTGAGGCCGGTATGCCCAGGTGCAAGTCCAGGCTCCCCCACTTCCAGGCTGTGTGCCCTTGGCAAGTGACTTCAGCACTGGCCTGGGCTTCTTTACCTGCTTGGTGGAACAGTGATGGGCATCCATGCCCCTTGGCCCTCAGTACAGCCCCTGGGGCTCGGGGTGGAGACACTCCCTGCCTCCCATCGCCCTCATTGCACAGGGACTTGAGCCCATCCCAGAGTGAGGCAGCTCTCCCTCCCACTCCCCATCATCTGGAAACTCCCGGACTCAGCTGATTGGCCCATGAGGGGCACTGGCCTTAGAGCCACTTTCCCATTGGCTAAATACAGACCTCCTCCTCCTGTTCACTGACTGCTGCCTCCTCCTTACAGCTGGTTCTCTTCCCCGACCCACCTGCATGCACCCCCAGCCCTTCCCCTACCTGCTGCACCTGCCCGCCTCCATCACACGCTGCACTGCACTCTTCCCACCCACCTGCTGCACTGCACCCCACACCGGCTTGCCCTCTGCCTTTATTCCACCCTGCTCCCACACACCCTAGAAGTTCCCCAAGGGTGAGGGCGAGGGTAGGTGTCCCTGGCTCTACCCCCTTGGCCTCTGGCCACAAAGCCTCTCCCAGGGCCCTTACTCCCTGGTGTCCCCCAGCCACTCAGGGCAGGGTCCCAGGCCCTGCCAAGCCACAGCCATCAGCTGGGCCACCGACTCCTCTAAGGCAGACAATGTCATTCCTGAATGAAATGTGGCCCAAAAATAATAGCCAGGAGACTTAGAGCTGGCCGTGTGTGTTGACCCCTTTCTGTTCCTTCAGTGAACCTCAGGTGGAGGTGGATAACTTTTCTTCAGGGCGGATGGTCCCCCCCCTCTGCAGCCTTGCCATTGCCCAGATCTGGGTGGCCACTCACCAGCTCTGCACCCGTTGGTCCCTGCCCTGGAGCCTCAGACAGGAACAGCTCAGGTCCAGCCCCTGAGCCATGGCTCCATCTCACATGTCCTCATGTTGGGGAATGGGTAGGGACGCCCTTTTTAATTTGCTGGCCCAGAGGCGCCATCCCCTGAGCTCCACCAGGGACCCTGTGTCCTGGAGCGCCCCCCGCCTCTCCCACCACCCTTCTTCTAGTCTTCACTCACACAGCCAGAATAAAGTTCCCAAATGCAGTGCTGATCAAGTCTGCTGCTTGAAACCCTCCTGCGTGCAGCTGCTGATGACCTTCAAGGTGAAGGACACAGTCCTGCCATGAACCACGAGGCCCCACACTCAGACCCCAGAGGACTGTTCAGCAGCAGCTCCTCTCTCCCCACCCTGAGGTGCAAGTACTCTGTCCCACCATAGTGCCGTACTGGCCACACAGGTTTGCTCCCAACCCCAGGGCATTTGCACCTGCTGCTCCTCCTGCCCACACATTACCTTGCTGCTTCCTGCCTTGGCCTTCAGTTGGAGTGCGATGGCCCTGTACTAGAGTGTCCTTAGGACTCTCCTCACTACTCGATCTTTATTATTTAGGGCCACGGGCATGATCTCTGTCTATTCCGGTGAAGTAGACCCTGTGGGGGAAGGCAGCATGTTTCTGGCTCCATGGCAGTTCCTGTGCCCAGCTGAGTTCCTGGCACATGCCAGGCCCTGGGTAGCGACTTCCCAATGAAGGAGCCCCAGCAGGTCTGCGGCAAGTGCAGGATTTGAACTCAGGCCTGTCTGTCCACAGCCCGGTGCTGTTGTGTGTCCTCACCTCCACACTCCCAGTGGCTCATCCCAGGGGCTGAGCCTTCCCGGCCGGCCTTGTCCTCAGGCCCGGCTGCTGCAGACAATGCCCATGAATCAAGCTGACATTTCCATTACCCAGGGAGATGCGTGTGCAGCCGGGAGCAGGCGGGTGGCTGTGGAGGGGAAGGGGGATGACTGCTCATCACTGGCCCTGACTAGGAAGGAAGTCAGCCTTGTCTTTTACGAGATCCGGACTGGCCCGTCGGCCCCGCCAGGGAAGGACCAGGGCCGTGAGGTTCCTCTGTGCCCGGGGTTCTGGGGTGATGTGAGTAGAGGAGGCCACGAAGCGTGCACAGACGTGGACACACGCAGGTTTGCCCAGGGCCGGCACCCTGCTCCGGCTGTGCACTGGCAACCTGTGGGGGAGTAAGCAGGGCCAGCCCCTTGGCTACGGGTTCCCTTGTGCCCCGGTCACAGCAAGGCTGGTGTGCAGCCACGCTCAGGGCGGGTGGTACAGAGATGCTGAGCAGGTGCCAACACAGAACGGGCCGCAGGTGGGGCCGACCTGTGGGTAACAAGACAGGCACCCACCCAAGACCACATCTACCCTGCACAGGGCTAGGGAGCCAGCAAAGCTGTTCGCAAGGGCAGAGGGAGGGACCCTTGCGACTCTTCCACACCTGTGTGCCACCCAGAGACCCTCGGCCTTCAGATTGGGGGGCTTCTGTCTCCTCCCAGACTCAGACAGATGGTGGCATCGGCTCCTGCATAAAGACACCCTTGAAGTAAGTTGGTGATCTGTGCGATTACTCACCCAGCCTTCTTGGAAGTGCTTCCTTTTATCTAACCAGCAGCTTTCTTGCTGCACCCAAAGACAGCTAGCTTCCAGCCCCTTCCCAAAACCACCAAGGAGACAGGAGGACTTGCAGCCCCAGTGGCCCCGTGTTCCTCCTACCACCTCCCCTCCCCAGTGACCATGGCCCTTGTTCGAGCTGCCCACACACCATAATCACATACCACTCGCATAATTATTTATTTAATGTTTTTCTTTAAACCAACTCTTTCTTTTTACTGAAATGCCTATTTGGGTTTTGTCCTAAGCAATAACGTCTGTGAATTCACTGAGGTGCCTGTTACACATTTTTTTTCTAATACACATTTACATAAACACGACTATTAAAATAGATTAAAATTTTGCCCATGTGTCAACTAAAGTCATCTCCTGGACCTCCTGGGGCCCGTTTGCCAACCTCACAAGGACCCCGAGTGACCGTAAAGAGTTCTGAGACGCCTGACGGCCGAGCTGGACTCCCAGCCCCACGTCCCTGCGCAGCCTGTGTTCCTTCCCGCTTGGGCCCGGAGCCTGAATTAGCCCTGATGTTCAAGGCCTTCATTACCGGGTCAGCGTCCCTCCCAGGCCCTCTCCAGCTCCACCCCGATGGTCCTCAATACCTCTGAATTAATGAAAAATGATTCACAAATCACTCACTTGACCAATCAATGTGTGAATGAGTGAACACACACACATCTGCTTGGGTATCCCCAGGACCTCCGAAGTCCTCATTTCCCACCCCTGTACCCAACCCATAAACCTGAGAGTCTTGGCCACTGTCCCCACTGCCATGCCAGCCCCTCCCAATCCCTGATGGCTGCTCCTCCTACCCAGGATTGGAATCTGCCCACCTGGTCCCTGGGGCCACGCTGCTAAACGAGGTCCCTCTCTAGTTGCCCATACGGTCAGGATGAAGGAGAGAGCAGCCTCTCACATCCGCTCCGCACTGGACACTGGCATCTTCCAAGACTGCACAGCTGGGCTCAACCCTGGAAGCACCACTGCCCCAGGATAGGCTCCAAGCTCCGCGGCCAGGCTCTGGGCCCCTCCGGCCCACTCTGCCCAGCTCTGCAGCCTGTCTGTGCTGCCCTCCTCTCCACACCTCCATCCGCACTCATTTTCTGTCTCCTCTGCACTTTTGCTTGCCCAGCACCTTGACAACCTGCGTGTCTCAGCCTAAGTGTCGTTTCCTCGAGGGAGCCTCTCCTGACCACCTGCCCCCAGCCGGGCTGGCTGTCTGCTCCTCCAGCCCCCGGCCCCTCAGCTGTTCCAGTAAACACCAGTGGAGCCTGTGCTATGTGCCAGGACATCAGCCTGTCTAACCTGCACAACGCCCTTAGGAGGCAGGCAGAGGCATGATCTTCATTTAGTGGATGAGAAATCCGAGGCACAGAGAGCTCAGGTAACATGCCCAAAGTCTGAAACAGGTAGTCTGGCCCCTGAGCAGGACACCATGGTGCTTTGCACACAGAACTATAATCAGCTGTCTCATCATCTTCCCCGCCCCTCTTTGAGTGCTTCTGTACCCCATCTGTAGTGCCTGCCGCCGTGCTTGGCACCGAGTAAGGGCACAATGAATTCCATCATGGGAAGGATGGATGGTCAAATAAAGAGGGTGAGTGAAGCATGGAAGGATGGAGGATGGAGAAATGGAAGACGGAAGGGCAGATGGATGGATGGATGGATGGATGGATGGATGGATGGATGGGTGGACGGATGGATGGATGGACGGATGATGTATGAGTAGGTGGATGGATGAATGGTGAACAGATGGGTGGGTGGATAGGTGGATAGATAATGGGTGGATGGATGGATGAGTGAAGAAGAAGAACACTTCTACTTGGTGGAAAGCTCTAGAAATCCTTCTGGGAAGGAAGGCCTTTTGGGAAACTGAACTTGAAGTCAGGGGTTCTGGTTCAAAGCCAACTCTGCCATTTGCTCATTCGGTCATCTTAGGCAAGTTCCTTTATCTCTGTTCCCCTAAGTTCTCTCACTTTTATAATAAGAATCAGTCCTATTTTATGTAAAGGTGGTCCCAGACAGAGAGCAAAGGGTCCCCAACAAGGATCCAGCTCAGGCTGTGGGTTTGAGGGCCCCTCTTTGCCCACCCTCTGGAGTCCAGAGCTGCATTGCCAGCCCATGTCCATCCTGCTTGTCCCCCAGGCCCAGGCCGGCCCTGGCCTCAGGACACACGGGCTCTCACTTTCAGGCTCCTTGGAGTGACAGCATGAGGGATGACAGGGCAGCCACAGCCCAGAGAGCAACTGGCTCCATACACTACAAGAAAACAAGTTCAATAAGCATTTATTGAGCCCCTGCTGTGTGCCTGCTGTGTGGCCTCCTGCGGTGCCAGCCCCTGTTCCCTCTTCCTGAAGCCCCCCTCCCTGTCCCCACAAGGCCCTGCCCCTCTGACACCTTCTCAGCTCTCTGGCTGGCTTGCAGGTGCCCAGCATTTGGTGTCCAGTGTCCAGCGACTTTCCTGACATCCCAGCTGTGCCCAGCAAGGCTCTAGTGAGATGGTGGCAGGAGTTCCGGGCTGCGTCCCCAAGTACCTCTGGGCAGTCCTGTGTGTTCCCTTGGGCCCTCTGGGCCCTGAGTCCAGGCCCTGAGACCCAGGCAGTGTGGCAGAACAGGCCTGGTGTCTCCTCGGCTGACGGCTGAGTCCACTACACGCAGGCCGGGCTCCGGGGCACCAGACTGGTGGTCTTGTGGGAAGGGCTGGTGCCAATGTCAGCCGGAGCTCTGGGCTCTGGGCTGGGCCTCCATCACACCCAATGCCCCAGGACCCAGCATTGGCGGTTCAGTTCTGGTGCCTCCTGGGCCGAACTCCGGGGCCAGGAATCTGCCATGTGCAGCTGGTGTCCTGCCAGAGACAAGGTGGCCAGTGCTAAGTCCTTTCTTCAACCCACATGAGCCCCCAGAACCACCCACCCACCTTCTCCATGCCCTCTTGTCAGCCCACCCACACCCTCAGCACAGATGTAACTGGTCATACGCCTGCCAGTGCTTGCTGCCATCCATGGACAGGCCCAGCAATGTGCCCACCACGATACTCACACTTCCCGCTGGGCATCTGGAACCCGCTCCAGCCCCCTTAATCTCTGCCCGCTGTGGCCCCACCAGGGTACTGTCTACCCTTCCGCCACCCCAGTAACACAGACGGACCCCCTTTCCACATCCACATCCTCCTATAATCTTCCCACCCACCCGTGCTCCAAGCCCTCACCAACCCACCAACCCATCACCTCATCACTCCCCCACATGCGCGTCTCAGGTCCCTGCTCCATGTCAGCTGTCCACCTGCTCCCACATCTACCCACCTGCTCCCACATCTCCGCCTTCCTTTTACCATCCCCTCCCAGCTAATGCTCACTTCCCCTCCATCTGTCTGCCCCAGCCCAGGCTTCCCGTGACTTCGGCACTGTCCCACCCACCCATGCAGCCAACTCCTGAGCTCCCTGCAGGACTGGAGGAGCCGTGGGAGGGTCAGAAGGGGAGCAGGAGTCGGGGACTCCCTGCCTGGTGGGTCAGTTCCCTGCAGGCAGCCCCCTGTGCTCTGTGCACCCCCCCACCTGCCACTGCCTGCAGCTCTCAGAGCCTGGCAAGGGGAAAGCTGGGGCGGTGGGGGCCGGGAGGGGGAGGCTCCACCCTGGACTCTGCCCTCTCTGCTGTGTGTTGCTTGATTCTCCAAAGAGGGATCCTCTGCTTTCCGTCAAGCGCCTCTCTGAGGGTTCCCTCACATACCAGGCCATTCCCATTGCACACGGGACCTGCCTAAAATGTCCTGGCACCTGCTTGAATCCTCAAGAGACCAGCTCAAGGTTCAGCCCCTGCAGAAGCCTCACCCGATCCATCCTCCCAGCCTGCAGGGGTCTCCCTCATCTTACACCCGCTCCTGGAGAGGCACACTTTCCAACTGTGCCCAAGAGGCCCTGAGCCTGGGGGAGCAAGGACAGGCCCCATGGTGGCTGCTCTGTGCGTGCAGGACAGTGGAGGTGGAGAGAGAAGAGGAAAAGCCTGGGAGGAAGAGAGAGGCACTGTGGGGGCGGCGGAGGGTGGGGAAGGAACAGGAAGCGATGTTGGGGCCTTTGCACTGAGTGCTGTCTGAGGACACTCCCACAAGGTGGGGTCTCCCCACGCTACAGGAGGGAGCCCGGCTGCCTTAGGATTCACAGCCACTGTGGGGCCAGACGGAATTAATTCATCCCTGATTCCAATCCTCAGCATTAGAAGAAATCTGTTCCAAGTCATTTGTTTTTCCTTCTCTGAGTGCCAATGGACCCTCACACCATAAGGTCCTCTAGGCTCCTGTAGAAAGCCCACTCAGGTGGGAATTCCCAGTGAAGCCCAGCTTCTGCTTGCACACCTCTAGGGACAGAGAGCTCATTGCTCTTCCTCCACGCCCTGAGCAGTTTGACTCTTGGGAGATTCTTCCTAGCAACAAAGGCTGGAAGGGAAGGTGAAGAGGCGAATCACTGTGCCAAAGGCAGGACGTGTGTGTGCGCGCGTGCATGCGTGCGTGCGTGCATGCGTGTGTGTGTGTGTGTGTGTGTGTGTATGTGTGAATGTTATGACTTTTTTCCTTTGGCTTTTAAAATCATTTTTAATATTCTTCAATGTTTGTGTTTAGCAAATTTTACTATATTTTTAAGGAGTGGGAAACATTTTGCAAACATTCTGGAATCATTTGGCCTTGGGGGAAAAAAAGCATTTGTTTTGGCCCCAGCTACTGAAACAGTTGCAATCTATGCAAGTGTTTGCTGCCAAGATAAAGGTGTTTGGGATTTTTTAAAATTGAGAAGCAAATATTTCGTGCATAGAAAGGTTTGATTGTTTTTCTAAATGAGTATTTAGAAGTGCTCATAGCTGCTCTTATGGTCGCCAACAGGCAGGATTGTGGAGAGTTTATTGGAACAGGAAGAAAGTGATTTTTTTTTTTTTAAGGAGATAGAAAGTCCAGGATGCCTGTCCCTCCTTGAGTTAAATCAGAGACTGTCCCTTAGACCTAGAGGCCAGGTCACTGAGTACTGGGGCTCTCCTCCCCTTTTTGGCCTCCCATAAGGGGCTCGAGGCCCAGGACCTTTGACGGTGCGTCCCCTCCCTGCCCACCAGGACTCCACACTCCCTTTCTTACCTAGTGCCTTCCGCTGAGGCCGGTCCCCAGCCAGAGAAAAGGCCTCATGCTGTGCACCGGGGATCCCAACTCCAAGTCTCCTGGGCCCAACCAAGTCAAATCAAAGGGACCAGAGGTGGCCTCCTCCCCTCCAGCCAGTGTCACCCCAGGAAACATGGGTTCCAAAAGGAACTTCCGAAAAGTTCAGCAACCCTAAAAATTCCGGATTTCAAAATAAAACTCTCCGGCCTATTAATGGTGACAAAGTTTTAAAAATACTCTCAGCAGTCCAAGGGCCAGGTGAGACTCAGCCACAGAGAGGCCATTTCATGACCTTGTCTGTTTCCTAGCCTGTGTCTCTGTCCTTTGACCTTGTCCCATGACTGCACAGGTCGGTCCCCCTGCTGGGGTTGCTCTTCCCTGTGCTTCTCTGGCTGCTGACTCTCTGGTCTTCTTTCAAATTCTCCCTCCTCTGGGAAGATCGCATCTGCCTCTTCCTGGAGCCTCAGCCCCCAAACGCCTGGCCCAGTGCTGGATAAGTCCTAAGCTGACTTTTTCTTTGACAAATGCAGAAGGTGTGGAGGAGGAGGATGGGGTGGTTCCTGCACTCACTCTTCCCATTCTGAAGTTCTGCACATGATCACGTAATAAAACAGCAATCTCCAACCTTTTCAGCACCAGAACCAGTTTCATGGAAGACAATTTTTCCATTGATGGGGGGAGCAATAGAGTAGATGGTTTCAGGATGATTCAAAGGAGTAGCAGCCTAGATCCCTCACAGGCACACTCACGGTGGGGTTTGTGCACCCCATGCCCTGCTGATCTGACAGGAGGAAGAGCTCAGGGGTAATATGAGCCATGGGGAGCAGCTGAAAACACAGGTGGAGCTTCGCTCACTACTCTCTGCTCACCTCCTGACTTCCTAAGAGGTATAGGTCTGTGGCCTGGGGCCGGAAACCCCCATGATGAAGTATTTCTTTGCTCAGCCCTTCCTCTTTTGGCTGCAAGCTTGGGGGAAAAAACTGTACTTGGATCTGACAGTCAGAGGTTCAAATCTAGCTTCCACCAAGCTATGTGAATGTTTTTTAAGGTGTGTGGCTTTTGACAACCAACTTCACCAGTCTCCAGATGGATGTGAGATGCAAAGGAGTAAGAAGGCTCAGGAGGCCGGTGCACAGAACACTCGGCATCAACCTCAGATACTGGATGGACAAGACGATAACAAAATGCTGACATCAGAATGGAGTCGGCTTCAACAGTTTCTCTTCCAGATGGGGAAACTGAGGCTCATTGTTAGGAAAGATCTGTCCAAACAGGAACACGCCAGGGACCAGGAGGGACAAACATTTGTCTAAGGCCTCAGTGCTGGGATTCGAAGCCAGGAAGCCTTGCTCTAAAGGCTGGGCCCATGGGCACCATGACATCCTCCTGAGCATCAGGGCAGGGATGTGTGGGGGGTCGATGCCCCCACTCTCACCAGGGCACGGGACAGGCGGCTGCTATTCGTGGACACTTGAACTAGACCAGGACAGCACACACTGACGCTCCCAACTCCACTGGCAGGGCTGGCTTCTGCCCAGGGAAGGGAGGCGGCAGGTCATTCCAGGCAGAAGGACCAGGGTGTGAAACAGGTTCTTGGCAAGCCAATGAGGCATTTAGGAGGTGTGAAAAATCCAACTACACTGTACTTGGAGGAAGGTCGCTAGAAAACAGGGCACAGAGGGCTGCAGGTACAAAAACCAAAGGGTGCCATCTGGATGTGGTGGTGCACACCTATAATCCAAGCATTCTGGGAGGCCGAGAGAGAGAGAGAGACAGAGTGAGAGGGACAGAGAAAGGAAGGAAGGAAGTCAGGCTGGGGATGTAGCTCAGGGCAAAGGCTCTGGATTTGGTCTCCAATACTATAAAAATTAAAAAAAAAATAGCTGAGTGCCAGTTGTAACAACCCAGCAAGACTCATCCTGTGCTTTGGCTTATCTGAGACAAATCCCTGCCTTCCCCCAAACTGAGGAGTGGTCTCTACAGGGAAAGACAAGTATCTCCTAGCAACACAGGTGATTGAGGTGCCACCGCCTTGGCCAGAAAATGGGCACAAAGAAGGAAAACAACATCTTAACATCAGTTTGGGGTGGGGCAGACATGTGCCCTGGACAAGTGATTCTATCTCTCAGGACCAAGCATCTTCGCCTGTCGAATGGCAACTCTAAAGCATTGATCTCACGAGGGCAAAGTGAGTCATTTGTTCACCAGAAGCATGAGGGTGACCTACTATGTGCTAAGACACTGGGGCAGTCACAGTGGATGTGGCAACGAGGTCCCCATCTATTCCAGTGAGGAGAGACTGGAATAAACAAGTCAGCAAGGAAGGGCTGGGAGGGTGATGAGCGACTCGGAGGGAAAATGAGGTGGGGAGAGGCTGCCGAGGGAGGGGAGCCTCTGTGGGAAGGTTTTAACGGGCTGGCCCGGTACCGACAGGACACCCGCAGGGGAGGTGACTGGAGCGGAGCAGGCAGGGAAGATGCGATCAAGTTATGTCTTACGCAGATGGATTGGAGGGGAATTGGCCCTAGAAGCGGCAATTTCTATCTAAAAGTTGCTGAGTCGCCCAAGCAAGTGACAAAAAGCAGATTTGCTCCTGGCAGTGGCTTCAGAGGGGACACATGTTGGCCTGGGGCTGTGTACGATTCTCATCAGGTCTGTGGAGAGTATTATCAGCATCGTGGAGAACTTGTAAGAAATGTAAACTCCCAGGCCCACCCCAGACCTCCCAAACCAGAAATTTTGCAGGTGGGGCTGGGCAATCTGTCCTCTCTTGAGACCTCCATGCGATCAGCGCTAGATCAGACCTCTTGACTCCCAGCATCAGGGTCTCAGATATCTCCAGGCCACGTGCCCGTCTGTGCTCCCAGCAAATTGGCATTGATATTTATTTCAGAAATATGGTCTGTTTCCATTTTAATAAAGGAAGCGACTGGAGCAGTACTCTATTGGATTTGATTTTGATCTAATAAAAATGCCAAGTTGCTCTGGGCCCAGAAAAAGTCCTCCTTGAATTCCCTCTGCTGTTTTGAGGGCAGACCCGTCTAGACGGAGCTCCCAGAAGCCACCTTTGTGCCAGGCGAGTGACAGCCCCTTGCCGAGCCCAGCCTTACCAATACACCTGGCAAAATCAAAAGCTTATCTCAGGCATTGAACTTGACAACTGCAATCAGCTGCAAACCCCAGTCGCCCCTGAAAGGAAGATGCAGACACCCGGGCCATATGGCGGTGTCGCCTCCATCAAATGTCAGGTCTGATGTACTCCTGAGCTAGCTGGTGACGCTGCAAAGCCCCAAAGGCAGGTTTCAAAAGCAAACTCTTTCCTTAGGAAAAAAAAAAAAATGTGGCAGAATCTATATCACAGAAGCCCAAGGAAAAAATAGCAACTTTGGGGGCAGTTAAGACAACCAAAAGTTTATATAACTGTTTATGTAAAAGTGGCCACTCTGCGGGAGGTGGTAAAAGACACCTGGAGGTCCAGAGCCAACGGCTGAGCACCTACTATGTGCCACACACTGTCCAGGCTCTTGGGAAACAGACGTGAACAAAATAGGCAAATTGGGTGTCTCTCTGAATGGAGCTTAGTGGAGACAGGCAACAGAACACCAACCAAGTGCACAGACGCAGGGGCAACCTCAGAAAGGGACGAGTACTGCAAAGAAATGCAGGCGACCAGTGCTGGTGCAGATAAGAGGGGACCCCTCGGGTGAAGTGACTTTCAGCTGAGACCCCAGGACGGGGCAACGTGAGCCATGCAAAGATGTAGAGGGACAGCGTCTCAGCAGGGAGGACACCTGTGCAAAGGCCCACCGAAGGGAAGAGTTCTGCACGGTGCAGCTGTGAGAGAGGCGAGGGGAAAAGGTGGAGTCAGGGGCCCGGGGAGGGCAGGCAGGGGCCAGAGTAAGCGGAGAGATCTACATGCCAAGCTGCATTTTACCACCAGGCGGACCAGAGATCTCAGCAGTCAGCACCTTAATTTCTCCATGGATGTAAGAGGAGTGACCCCTCCTTCCTGGGCAGGATCAGCCCGGCAGCGAAATGCTTAGTGCAGACTTGCACACAGCGAGTGTTTAATAACGTCGGCTCCCTGACAGGCCTCCTCCTCCGTTCCTCCTGCCAGCAAGCCGGCCCCTCGCAGGAGCCGAGCAGCTGCTCCACGCAGAAATATTGCAAAACTCACCCCGGCATTTCCAAAATATTTTCTTGCAGAAAACCCACTAGCAGCTAAGAGGCCGAATTCTGGGCATGGTGTCATCCTCCCGTCTCTAACCGGCTGCTTCCCTAGGCCGTGAGTGCTATGAGGCCTGGGACCAAGTCCTGCTGTGCCCCCATCTTCAATACCCTGCCCTGGGGCCTGGCAAGGGGAGCCGCTGGCCAGCGCAGTGCAGGCAGCTCATCCTAGTGGACCGCGGGTGTGAGCACTCCCTGAATCCAAACCCCAGCTCTGCTACTTCCTGGTCACATGACGTTCCATGGCCCCAGACTCCCTGGGCCTCCGTTTTCCTGTCTGGAGAGTAGGGCTGCATTTAGGATTAAACCCATCAATGCAAAGTCCTCAGAGCACAGGTAAGGGGGGACATGACTGGAGAGATGTGTGGACTGAGCTCTTCCGGGGGCTAGTTCAGCACCGAGCCCAGAGTTTCAACCAAGGTGACTACCTTTGGCAAGGGCCCCTGCAGCTGTCCGCTCTTCCCCAAACCCCAGGCTGGATGAAGCACCGTGTCTCTGCATCAGCGTCCCCTTTACATCCCTGGCGACATGATGCAGTCAATGGCTTGGGTCTTGCTGGCCTGGGAACACACCAGGGACCTGCTGTGTTCATCACTGTGTTCTAGAACCTCAGTCCCATTTTCTAGAACACAAAGCTTCTGAGTTGATGAATGAGTGAGCGACTTTTGGTTGGCACAAAAGCAGCCCTATGTAGGAGAATGGCTCTCTTCCTTCTTGCACAGATATGGGCGTCTGCAGCGCCTTGCTGTCCCTGGGGAAATGTGGCTGTCCGGTGACACCCAGCTGCCTGACCTCAGGCGCACAGGCAGAGCAGCTGAGTTCTTCCCCCCTGAGAAGCCCGGATCTGGAAAGCCTTCTAGTGCCAATGAACAGCTTTCCCAGCCTTTGCCCCACAGCTTCTGGCTTCTCCCAGCACAGCCAGCTTCCTAGATGACCTCGGCAGTCCCTTGGCCCCAAATGTCCCCACCCCTGCCACCCCTCACTGCATTCCTGGGAGCTGCATCTGGGCAGCCACTGCCCCGATACCCACCAGCCCTTCAGACTCAGCAGGGACAAAGTGTCCCCACATCTCTTGATGGACTCTTCCATCATGCAGTGACACGGCACCTTCAACTGCTCCAGCTAAAGTCCTTGCAGATCCCAGGCTCCTCCCCAACCCATGCTCCAATCAGTCAGCTGCGTGGTGCATGCTGCCGAGCCCTTGCTGCAGCAGAGTTCACGTACCTCCACCCCAGCAGCCCTCCACAGCGACCCCAAAGAACTCCTGTCACCACTGCAGAGTAACACAGGTGCCTGTGCAATGGTCCTCATGCCATGTCTCTCTGGTCACCTTCCCCCCCCTTCCTGGTGCCCTTTCCCTGACCCATCCCACCAGCAGTATCTGCACACCCCCAGCCCCACCCCATGGAGTCTCATCTGGGGGTGGAGATGCGGCTTCCAGGCTGGCCACACTAACACTCTCACACTCCAACAGTGCTACCAGCGGAGCTCCCCAACCCCCTACTCCTCTCTCCCACTCTGTCACCACCATCAGGCCACTGTCAGGTCCCAGGAACGAAATAATGACAACAGCAAAACTCCTGGGCTTATCCAGGGTGCTAAGCTGGCTGCCAGCCCCTAGTCTCGCTGCCCCAGAACCAGAGGTATGGATGGAGAGCGGGAGAGATGGGGAGAAAGACAGAAAGATGGAAGGATGGATGTGGATGGATAGAAAGATAACTAGATAGATAGATACATGATAGAGATGACAGATGAGAAAAAAGAGAAGAGATGAATGATATGGAGAGATAAGAGGAACACACACACACCCACACACCCACACACACACACACACACACACACAGAGCGAGAGAAAGAGAGAAAGAGAGAGAGAGAGAGAATGAATCCAGGCATGTCTCCTCCCAGTTTGAAACACCCCAGCTTGTCTCCTCATCCCTTGCTCTCTCCAATCCTTTCCCACATCAGGGAGGCTTATATATAAGTAGATAAATAGATGATCAGGTAACAGAGAGATAGATCCTTCTGCTCCTGTCCCTGCTCCAGGGTTGTCTGCCCGCTCTATAGGGAGTCCGGGAGGCTCAGGCCCACCCAGGGGAGCTGCCGATGCTCTGTGGCCTGCACTCCCACTATGTGCTTTCCCGGGCCCTCCGAGGCGGCTCCTCCCCTCCGCCATCCCTGGGGCCTCCTGCCCAGGCACCACTAGCTGTTGGTCCCAGCTCCTCCTCCAAGAAGCCCACACCCCAGCACAGACACCATGGTGGGGGCCCAGCATCCATCTCAGGGATGCTCCTGGTCCCCAAGCAGTGTGGCTACCTCCTTAGGGCCACTGCCTCCATGGCAGCCCTCTGCCCTCTCACACTGTAGATTCAACTCTCTCCTCTGCTTTCTCCTCCCAACTCCATGCTCCTTCCCAACAGAGCAGTTTCTCACTTTCTCAACAGGACCGTGGAATTTGGAGTCGGACAACCCTAAGTTTACTTGTCTGCTGCTGTTGTTTGGAAACTGGGCAGAGAAGAGATGTGGCCCAGAGGAAGGAGAGGAGAGGACAGCAGCTAAGCATCATGGCCACTGACTGCTCATCCTGCAGAGAAACAGCAAAACACACACCTCCAGTGTCCCCCGAGGATACAGGAGTGGGGCCCTGCAGACACCCACTCCCCTATACCCCCGGCCTTTGTGCGGGGAGGGGGAAGGCCCTCAGGTGCAGAGACCCAGATTCAGATGGAAGTCATGGGACCTCTTAAAAGATCTGAGAGATATGGTCAAGACACTGACTAGCTACGCTGTGTGGCCCTGGGCAATTACTCCACCTCTCGGCTAACCATGGAGAGCAATCAGACGGGATCAGGGTCAGACAGGATCAGGCCTGGGTAGGAGGGAAGCATGTGGCCAGCATTCGGCAGGCTCCACTGGGATGTGAACATTTTCACTTTCACACTGGCTCCTCTTTCTTTTAAGTAACCTTCTTTCACTCCTTGTGCCTCCCTTCTGTTCCCTGGCCCCCACATGGATGCCCTGGATTCTTCCTTCTGGCATCCTGCATGGTGAAGGGATAAAGTCAGTATTTTCTAAGGGCCTAGCACATCATCGGCTTCAACAAATCTTGTCCACCATCACCCACCTGACTTGGCTGATTCTACCCGGGACTGTCCGCCCTCAGGCCAGTGGCTTAGCTGGCTCCAGGGTAGGGCTGGGGCCGCCGCCTGCCTTTACAGCTTTCTGGTTCCCCTCCACTCTCAGCATCCCAGTCCCACTGGGAGGGCTGGCTGCAGCTGCTGGGTGCAGAAGACTACACACAGACCCAGCCTCGACTTCCCCACATGAGGAGCGGGTCTGCAGGAGGAAGTAGAGAGCAGGGGGAGGCAGGCCAGCCCATCCAGCCTCCTTGTCCTCTGACAGTCCATGAGTTTATAGCAGCGGGCACCTATGGACAGAGCACTTACGGGTGGGGTATCTTGCGTGGCGGCAGTCCAGGCGGAAGTCCTCCTCCTCGCTCCCATCCCCCTTCTCAATCCTGGAAAGAGAACAAAATAAAAAAACGTTCTAAACAGAACCCTGATTGTACAAGAAATTATACCAAAAATCAACAAATGGGATCGTATCAAATTAGAAAGCTTCTGTATAGCAAAGAAAACAGCCAAATAGAATGAAGAGATAACCTACAGAATGTGGAAAAATTGCCAGCTACTCCTTGGACAGAGGACTAATATTTAGAACACATAAAGAACTAAAAAAAAAAAAATCAGACTCCTCCACATAACAAACCCAATCAAAGGTTGGCAAGATAAACAGGTAGACACTTCTTGGGAGAAATAGAAATGACCAATAAATACATGAAAAAATGTTCAACATCTCACCCATTAGAGAAATGAAAATTAAAACAACACTGAGATTTCATCTTACTCCAGAAAGAATGACCATCATCAAGAAATCAAATACTAATACATGAGGCAATGTAGAAAAGGAATGCTTCTCCATTCTTGGTGGGAGTGTAAACTACGAATGCCACTATGGAAATCAACGTGGAGAGTCTTCGAAGAACTAACACTAGAAATTCCATTTGACCCAGCTATTCTCCTTCTAGGTATCTTACTGAAAGAGTTAAAGACATCGTATCTCAGTGATACGTGCATACCCATGTTTATAGCAGTAAATTTATAATAGCTAAATCTTAGAAGTAGCCTATATGGCCACTAACAGATGACTGGATAAAGAAAATGTGGTATTTATATACAACAGAGTACTACTCTGCCATAAAGAAGGATAAACTTGAGTCATTTTGTAGGAAAATGGATGCACTTTGAGACCGTAATGTTAAGAGAAATAAAGACCCCAAATGTAAATAAATTAAGAGCAAAATAAAATATAGATAATAGGAGACAAGGAGATAGGTCTTTTGTAAATGGGAAGAGGACCAAGAGATGGAGGGAGGAGGAGGAAAAGGAAAAAAACAGAATTAAAATGTGTTATGTACGTGTAACAAGGCCTCACAATGGTTGTAACCATTATGTATTGCAAATATGTACTAATAAAAACTCCAAAAGTCCATATAAGAAAGAGCAGCCTGAAAAAGTGCAGCACCTCCCTTTGCTGAACAGTCGGCAAAGTCACCTTCCACCTTTGCCCCGTGGGCCTCTCCCACCACCCTGTAGGCTGGCATCTTTACTTCCGTTTTATCAATGAACAAACGTGGCGTTTGAAGGTGTGTAAGGTCAGGTAGGGATACAAAACCACTGTTCTCACAAAAGGTGATCTTTGATTATGCACAAATACTTGGGTGTATGAAAAATAATGGGTATATTGCAAAAAATGTGTACATCTTAATTTGCTTTCAGAATCACACACTCACGTGCACAAAAAATACACCCGGCAGGCTATGCGCCCAAAGCTGGATGATGTCTACCCTGAAGAGGGGACGGAGACTGAGTCCGAAGCCTTTGTTTTGCCTCAGCCTATTTTCTGACTTGGAGGCTTTCATTAGCTGCATGTCACTTCAAAACTCTTCCCAGAGACCATCCCATGTGCAAACAAGGGCCCCATTGTGTTCCCACTTCTGCCGCAGCGCTTTCTCCCACCCGTGATGCAAGAAGCTTTTTTTTCTTTATTTCTTTATTTCTTTTTTCTTTTCTGTGGTACTAGGGTTAGAACCCACAGTCTTCTTCCTGAGCTACATCGCCAGCCCCCTCCCCAAGCTCTTTTTTGTTTTTTTAATTAATTTTCGAGACAGGGTTTTGCCAAATTTCTAATTTGCCCCGGCTGGACTTGAACTTGTGAACTCAGCCTCCAAGAGTGCTGAGATTACAAACATGGGCTATTTAAAAAAAAAAAAAACTTTCGTCCTCAAATGGAAATATCTTTCTTATTTTCCTAACAAACAAAAAATTCCTACACCATAGAAAGAGCAAATGTGCCCCTATAAAAACACCTTGTATAGTAGCTTGGTGCTTATCTTTTCAGAATTAATACATTTTTTAAATACAAAGAGGCTTGAATTAAACGTACACTTTTGTAACCTGATTTTTTTCATTTACCCAGAAATTTTCAACGTTTCCAAATCAGTATGCATCTCATTCATCTTTTGTTGCTTATAACTATATACATATATGTGAAAGAATAATTCATATTTAGTACCCTGTTCGGAGACATTCAGAGTTGTCCAGAGTTTCACTCTCCCAAACCACAGCCAGGTTGTGAGCGCCCATCACACAGGGGCTCACGCCTGGAAGGTCGACAGTCACAGAGCTGGGCCTGATTCTGACACTGGATTGGAGGCTGGGTGACTGAGTCCCGCCCTTAACCTAAACACCACCCGCCTGGCTGTATCCAGACAGTCTGGCTCAGTAGATGCCACAGCTGCCACGTACAAGCCTCCTGCCCTCCCTGGCCACCCTATTGTGTTGCCAACAAGCTTCAAATTGAAGCCAATTGTGGTGACACATGCCAGTAATCCTAGCACTCTGGGAGGCTGACCTAGAAGTAATGCAAGTTCAAACCCAACCTGGGCAACTTAGTGACTTAATGAGACCTTGTTTCAAAATAAAAAAATGAAAAAAGGGCTGAAGATGTAGCTCAGTGCAAAGGCCCTATATTCAAACCCCAGTATCAATCGTTTCTCAGCCTTTTGGCTAAGATCAAGTGTAGTATCAAACCCCAGTATCATACACACACACACACACACACATCCAAGTTCAACAGCTAACAAATCAAATGACACCTGCCAACCAGCAAGCATCTAGGAGGTCTGGTCGCATACTGGGCTGAGGGCCACGGGACACCCCAGGGAGGGCTGCCCAGGAAAGCGCATGCTTGTTTACAGGCACATGCGCGTGGCCTCATGGGCCGTGCTGGAAGCTAGAGGTGGTTAAGAAGATTGGCAGAGCAGACAGTCACACAGTCCAGGGGTTGGCAGACTTTGTCTGCACGGGTCCAAATAGTAAATATTCATGGCTTCAGGAGCCTTATTGTCTCTGTCACAGCCGCTCAACTCTGTCCCTGTGGCCAGAGCCACAGATGATATGGGTGTGGTTGTTGGCAGCAGCAGGTGGCAGATGGGATTTAGCTCAAGGGAGATTGGCACTAACCTGTGCCCAAGCTCTGTGGCTCGCAACTTGGCTGAAGTCACCAGCGGGGGATTAAAGTTATCCTCCAAGGCTGTAATGGGCGTCCAAGGTTGGGATGATTCTGCAGGACCAGCCTCCTCGAGCTGCCTCCTGAAGACCACTCGACCTGCTCACCTCTCAAAGAGGGATCTACCTGTCTTTCTACCATATCATGGATTCTGGAAGGAGCTGGTTTCCTTGCACAAACTCGGTCCTCACCCCGCGATTCACCAGTGAAAATCCCAGCTCTATAGGCTCTACAGGGTCTTGGCAGCTCCTAGGGGCATGGTGGAGGCTCAGCAGGGCCTGGGTGAGGGCTGACACCTTTCTGTGGCCTTCAGACAGTAGGGCTCCAGCAAGGGACCACAGGGCCAAGGGAGGCTTCGGGCACCATGAGACCTTAGGCCCCTGAGAGGGCAGGAGCTGAGGTAGAGCCCAGCTCTGTGATCCACAGGCACTGTAACTCTACAGCTCCTGCACACTCTGTCACCCTTCTTGCGTGCATCATGGGGATGACAGCGATGGCTGTCATATTGAAAGTAAGAGCCTCCAAAGCCATCATCTTCATGAACTAAACCCAGGACTAAACCTAGTCATCCAAGGACTAAACTCCAGATCCTGACACAGACCAAGGTCTCAGAATATGTTGATACCTCCAGTTTAAAAACTTGCCTAGTAGCCAGGTGTGGCAGCCTATGCCTGTGACCCCAGCACTTGGGAGGCTGAGGTGGGAGGATCATGAGCTCAAGGCCAGCTTGTACTACATAAACAACAATGATGATGATGATAACAACAACAGCAACAGATCTTGCCTAATAGTCTGCCTTCCCCCAAATCTTTTCAACTCAGAAGGATGGAGTTGGCCTCAGTGTTGGGGTCTGACACTGTGGTTGGCAGGAAGTATCTCAAGTAACAAAGTATCTTGTGTAACAAAGTATTTCAAGTAACAAGACTCTGGAGTAACAAAGTATCTTAAGTAACAAATATCTCAAGTAACAAAGTATCATGAATAACAAAGTATCTTTGTAACAAGTAACAAAGTAATGTAAGGGACACAGGGAAGTAATGTAAGGGACACAGGGAAGGATAAAGAAGTCTGAAGCTGCAGCCACCCACGTGGGAAGGTGGCCGAGGGTCCACAGGGAGGCTGAACTCTGAGTCAAAAAAGGGACAGCCGCAAATGTCATGAAGTGATCAGTCTCTCTAATTTGAACTGCAATTTCCTATAGGAAATAAGTGACTTCTGAAGATAGGTTTGTTCTCTCTCTCTCCCTCTCTCTCTCTCTCTCTCTCTCCTTCCTTCTCTCTCTCCCCCCACTCTCTCTCTCCCCCCACCCCTCCCTCTCTCTCTCTTTCTTTCTGAATGGTCGTGTGAGAAATCATCCACAAACCTACATAAGGACCCTGAAGGGTTAAGGGATGTGCTGAGCATGGAACAGTGCCAGAACAACAGCAGGGGGAACCCGGCACTCAGGGGTGTCACATCCTTCCTGGGCCTCAGGTTTCTCCTCTGAGGGGCTGGAGTGGTGGCTCTACCTCTCACTGGCTATTTGAGGTCTGGACACATCCCTTATCCTCCCCAAGTCTTGATTTCCCCATCTGATAAATGGGCCTCTATCCTCCCTATGCTTAGGGTTGCTGTCAGGGTTGAACAAAGTAATGACCATAGAGCATACATGTGACTCTGTGATAGAAAAAAAAGAACTTCAATTCATGGTATTTGTGGTCATCTGTGGAGAAAATACCCCCACCCTCTAGGGCTGATGTTCTGCTACCCCTGAGAAGAGAGTCGGGCAAAATGGGTTCAATGGATTCTCATGCAGATCCTGGTTGGCTCCAACTTGCAATTGGTTAGTTGGCAGGGCTGGGATTTGAATTCAGGTCTCTGGGTCTTTGGAGTGTGAGTGTGTTTCCATGGCAACCTGAGGACACATGCAGGGACTCTCGATTGGTCCACCTGGACACATGTGTGTTGTTGCAAGGCCCACTACCCCCAGGAATCCACAACAGTCTGGGATCTGACTGAGGCCCAGTATTTGCTCCTTTTGTGAGGAGAGAAGGATGAAGCAAATGAGCAGAGCTGGGAGGCTCTGAGGACACCGAGCATTCCCCAGGGGACCAGAATTGATGTCGTCTCAGGAAGCCTCAAAGAATATGCCAGCCTAATTCTGTGGCCGAGTGTGGACACAGAAGCTGGGGATGTTTGCGGGGGACCCACCAGGCTTTATTTCTGCTGGGTGGGGTGGAGGCCCAGTGTTCCTGGGCCTGTGCTTGCCATGCTCTGTACCCCATGGGTCACATCCAGGCCATCCTCAAAGCCAGCCTCCCTCGGCCTGACCCGTCTGACTCCATTCTCCCTCTCCAGCCACCACCTTGTAGAAACAGACACCCTATATGCTGAGCTTCCAAGCTATCTGTAACAAAGGACTAGGGGTTTTCCCCCCATAATTTTCTGAGTACCTTGAACCAACTCTTACAATAAATAGAAATGAACTGGAAGAAAGCACACACACAAAAGGCGAGCTTGGCTGTCATGGGAATACTGACTTGCTGAGAAAGTGCCTCTGTATGTCAACTTCTGTGCTTATATCCTGGAAGGCTTTACAAATGGGACCACACTTTGAGTAGCCCTGGCCTTGGTTTCCGGCCGGCCTCCGCTGGCCATGACCACCTCTCGGCCCCTGGACAAGTACGGCATCTGCTGTGTCCCCCAGCCCAGCACTTTGAAACTTCAGGGCCCAGGGCTTGGCCGGGGAGCTGCAGGCATGCAGATGCTGTCTGCGAGGCAGGCGTGGGGTGGGGCCCGAGAGTCTGCATTTCTAACAGGCTCCAGAGTGAGGCCCCTGTTGCTGTCCTGGTGACAGATGGGCATTCTCCAGGGTCCAGTGTGAGCGATGTCTGGGCCACCTTGCTGTCCCTCTCACTATCCCTCTAGCTGGATGATATTTAGGAGGAAGCACAGGAGTGCAGGGAGCAGCCACTCCTTCCAGATGAGCCTTCCAGATGTTCCTCCCACCCACATTTCATCCTCTCAGCTTCAAGGACCGACCTTTGCTTTCTGCCTTCCTTCTGCACCAGCAGTGGTCGGCAGTCTACTTGCACAGTCATGTGAGGGCCCTGTCATCTCCGTGGGGCCATCTCTAATTTCTGAGCACCACGCTCCTCTCAAGAATAAATGGTGATTTCGAAGGGCCCCAGCACAGAGGGGCCCGGCGTAGGTGCTGCCGAGAAGTGATATTCAAGCTGTGAACTCAGATGGGCGAGATGGAGCTGTGATGGAACACGTCTCGGAGGCCACATAGCTGGGAAACAGTCACAAAGGACAAAGAGCACATTGATTTTTAAACGATCAATTTACAATGGAATCAAGAATGGAATTAAATGGAATTCTGGCAAATAAATGACCGCAGCTAGTAAATTAAGATTCCATAACATCCCATCAAAAAGGCCATTCCAAGATAGGGGAGAATAAATGGGTTTTTAAAAAGATTCTTTTTTTTTTCTTTTACCATTTTTTTGTGTAATATTACCATGATGCAAAGCATTTGGAAAATAACAGAGAAGAAGATAAAGTTACCCACAGTATCAATTCTCTGGCCTGATCTTTGTGGGCAGTTTGCAGTTTGTCACCTGTTTCTGCTCTATTGGGTTTGAAAAGGGACCCTTAGAAACAAACATGGGTTGGAACAGCATGGGCTTGAGAACAGCATGAGTTGGAAATTATTCCTTGGAAATACAAATAACCCTTAATGTTAGTGGCACCCCCACCCAAAACTCCCATCTCCACCTTAGTCGAGTGCTAATGGGCTCCTCCAGCCACACCACAAGGGCCCCTCTGGTGACGCGAAGACCTCTAGACTGGATGTCACAGAATCCCTTCCACGGCCCAGTCTAGAGGAAGCATGGGGAGCAGGCACCCAGGGAAACACCAAGCCCACCTCGGAAACTGGGGAATTCCCAGGAGCACTGAGGCAGGAAGAGCTCTGGAGATGGGAGCGTGACTTGGCTGGGAGGCTGCGGTGGTCCTGGGGAGCACTAGGTGCAGGGAGATGGCTGGCTGCAGGGCAACACTCAGAAGTGAGGGCAAGGAATGGTCCTTTACCCGGAAGGCTGTGGGGCCACACCAGTGTTCTACACAGGAAGATGGGCAGAGTCACCTGATCACATTAGCACACTGAAGAGACCATTAGCTGCTGGGTGGAAGGGGTCAGAGGGGCAAAAAGTGACTTGCAAAGATGATATCAGAGGTGGCTGGATTCACTCAGGTGGCGAGATGTAGTTGTGGACTGGGAATGATGGACACAGAGAGATGTGAACCCCAGTGGGCCTTCCTCACCTGTAGGAAGATGGTCCAAGATCCCAATGGATGCCTCAAATGATAGAAAATACCAACCCTATAAACCCTATTTTTTTTTCCTTTACAGTGAGTACAAACCTATGATGCAGTTTGACTTATAAATTAGACACAGCAAGAGACTAACAAGAAGAGCTAATAATAAAATCAAATGGTTGTATTAGTCACATTTCCACTGCTGAAGCACAATACCTGCCATACACAAAGGAAGAAAGGTTTATCGGGGCTCCTGGTTTCGGAGGTGTCAGTCCATGGTCAGCTGACTCCCAGGCAGAAGCAGCATGATGGGAGAGGAAAGCTGCTTACTTCATGGCAGCTGGGAAACACGCAGGGCAAGGAAAAGCACAAGAGAGGGAAAGAGGCTGGGACAAGAACACACTCTTCCAGGTGACACCCCCAGGGACCCACTTCCTCCGAGCAGACCACCCTCCTAACAG
The DNA here is from genome assembly GCA_004026905.1 of Hystrix cristata. Lineage (NCBI taxonomy): Eukaryota > Metazoa > Chordata > Mammalia > Rodentia > Hystricidae > Hystrix > Hystrix cristata. Next base: position 46,429 of record PVJO010001704.1, read on the forward strand.
CACATTCACCTATGAACTCACCAGCAGATGGGTCCACTGGCGAGGCCAGCCCCACCTCTGGGCACAGAGGCTTCGGAGGGCACACTTTGAGTCCAGACCACAAAGATTATAACAATATACTATCAGAAAAGTTATTTAAAACTTAAAAATTGTGTTCTTTTGGAGTTTTCATTGAATATTTCTGGACTTTAGTAGAACAGTGGTCACTTGAAAGCCAGGAAGCAAAGCTGCAGGTAGAGGGATGAATGTCACTCTAGGGAGAGGGCCTGTTCTGTGGTGACCAGGAAGGACACTGGGGCACAGGGAAGGGGGGACTTACATGATGGGGTCACTCATGGGGAGAGAGGCAGAAACAGGCTCATTTGGAGGGGGCAAACGTCATGAAGGATCCGTGGACACACTGATGTCAGGTGCCTTTGAAAATCCAAAGTGGGGACCCCAAGAAACAATTGGGTATGGCATCAGGCAGCACAGTGTGGACTTTCAGGATGCAGGAGTCCTTGGCCACCTCAGGTGACCTGGGAGAGGAGGGGAGAGGGATTAAAACTTGACCTGGGGAGCGTCAACTCTTAGCAGAACAGAGGAGGAGGGGAAAGAGGAGGGTGGCTCTGAGAGGAGGCAGCGGAGCACTGTGAGGGCACCCAGAGCCGGGGGAGCAGCTCTTGGGAGCTGAGGAAAGAGAGCGGTCGCGGCAGTGTGTCACGTCAGGCTGCTGAGAGTGGTTCGGTGGCGCGGGGAGGTGGGAGCCAGATTGGAGTGGGTCGCGCAGTGAGTGGGAGGTGAGGACGCGGAGACAGCCTTCCAAATGTCCCCACAGCAGGCAGGAGAGAGGACTGCAGGGTGTGTGCGTGTGTGTCTGCATGGGGGCCGTGCTCGGCCCTTCCACCATGCGAAATAGCATGGTGTCCTCCGTCTTCCCCAGGGAAGGGGAAGGTCTGCTTGTTTTGTGTCACCTTCAGATCCCAGCGAGTGCTGGCATCCAGGGAGGGGATTTGGGGTGGTTTTTCTCTAGCCTCTCTCTGCAAATCCATCCCAGTAACAGCCAAATGGCTGCAACTACAGCTCCCCCCGCCAGCGCCGTGAGGGGATAAGGAGACCTGGCCGGATGCCGCCTCTAACTTACTCTCAAGTCACTGAGATCACCCTAAATACGCTTAGTTTGCCCCTCCCGGGCTGTGCTCATGCCATTCCCTGTGCCCGCGACCCCTCCCACTGCCAAGCCATCTGGCCGACACTTCACAGGTCTTGAAAGACTTGGCTCGGGGAGCTCTTCTATAAAGCTTTTTCTAAATTCCGCCTCCTGCGAGATGGGACTGACCCCTCCTACCCAGAGTCGCCTCCAGACCAACACTCTGCTGTGCTCGCTGCGCTGTGCACGGCACCTCAGCTCGTTGCTGCCACACGGAACACGGGCCCAGTGCGGGCAAATCCTCTGCTCTCCATGAGAAAGGAAAAAATCCCGGTTTTCAAAATGATTTTTAAACACAGCTAAATTTAAGAATTTAAAAGCCATTAAAGAGGCCAAAATACATCTTTAGACCGAATTCGCCAAGAGATGTAAGTCTGTAACACACCATATGCCCCTTTCGCCACAGGGAGAGCAGCTATTAGTCTCTAAGGAGGGTGAGGGAGAAGCACCAGGAGTTTAATGTCGCCCATGCTGACACAAGCCTCCAACCCACAAGGTGGCATTAGCCCATTTTCCAGGCAGGGAAAATGACTGCCCAGAGGTGAAGCAGCCAGCATGGGGACTCACAGCTGGTAGACTGCAGAGTTCGCTGTGACCCTGGTCTATTCTTCCCACATTCTCCACGAACTGAAGGCAAGAACACAGGCTGGAAGCAGAGCTGTGCCCGGGACAGAAGCACGCGTGACTCTCTCCTGCCTTACAGACAGAATGAACACTTACTGCTAACACTAGCATTGCTGAGCCGAGCGGGGTGGAGGGTGCTGGGGACAAGGCGAGGAGCAGCTCAGATGGGCTCCTGCTCTGCTGGAGCACACTCAGAAAGGGGGCAGACAGAAACCAAGAGTAAACACATACACAAGTAGCTTCAAACCTCTCACAGCAGCGGAGAGAGGGTGGGGGCATCTCAGGAGCAGGGGCCACCCCTCAAGAGGCCAGAGGCCTCCTCGACCCTGCCCCAGCCTCCTCAGCCCGAACGAGATGAGACGCTTGTTCAGCGCTGCTGGATTCCCTCCGGAGTCCAGCACACCAGGTCTCATTTACTTCCTCGTGTTGTGAAGCCAGATCTGAGCATTAAGTATTCCAGAAAGTCCCGATCTGCAAATATTTACCTTTCATTCAACAACTTCCAGCCCTCCCCTTGGGAGGCTCAATTAAGATGCCCTCCTTGGGGACAGCAGGCAGGGCGACACTGGGATGGTTTAATCCAGATGCCTCTTAGAACAGGGATATGTGAAGCTGCTTAGAGACAGGTGAATGGGGGCCCCCACTAAGCCAGCACATGTGTGTGCACTGCCCCTCCACGTGAGAGTGAGCACACGCACACACACACACACACACACACACACACACACACACACACACACACCCAAACTATTCAGAATTTGCTTGGTTGCTCCTGAGACCTGCAGTGGGTACTTGCAGAGAGGACCCCACAGGTGGTGGCAAAGCAGGTGGGTGGGGAAGGGACAGTTCAAATCCTTCTGCCCATGAGTCCCCGTGGAGCATCACCGTGTCCCCAGTCCCCAAGAGGACAGCATGAGAGGTAGATGGAGTGGGGTTACAGTGCTCCCCAAAGACCTGTGTCTTGAGAACTTACTCCTCAGTGCAGCCATGTGAGAGGAGGAGTCTAGAGAAGTGACTGGATCTCGGGGGCGCTGATGTCATCAAGTGGATTAATCCAGTGATGAGATCGCACTTTGATGCATTATTGGGAGGTGGGGAAACAGGAGGGCTTTCCTAGTGGAGGGGAGTGGGGGCAGGAACTTGGGGACTACATCAGTCCCCAGCCCCATTCTCTTGGGCTTTCTTCCTGCTGTTTCCTAGCTGTTAAATCTCATGTAAGCACTTCATTTTGCTGTGCTCTTCTGCCATGCTTTTCTTTTCTTTTTTCCTTCTGGTACTGGGAATTGAACCCAAGGCCTTTGTACTGAGCTATATCCTCCAACCCTTGCTTTATTTTTTATTTTGAGACAGAGTCTAGTTGAGTCATTGAGTTGCTCAGGCTGGGCTCGAACTTGCAATCCTCCTGTGTCAGCCTCCTGCCAGCACACCTAGCTCTACCATGTTTCTGTCTCACTACAGGCCTGATGGAGCCCACTGACCATGGACTGAAACCTCTCTGACATATCCTATTCACTGGGGGGCAGGATGTGCCTCTTTGGGGGACTTTGGGGGCCCCACCCTGAGTGAGTTTTGCAGTTCTGCCCCTTTGCTGCTGTGTGACCTGGGCCGAGGCCCTGAGCCCTTCTGGGCCTGTTTCCATCGTGGGCAGAGGAATAGGACATGTCAGAGAGGGCTCTGGGGGACCTCTGTGTCCTCTTCCTTCATGTCCCTGGCGGTAGCTGCAGGGACACTGGTCACTACAGGCCTTCAGCCCTGCTGCTGAGCCCAGCAACTGGAACACAGATCTGTGTGCTCTGAGCTCTTTGTAGGGAAGGCAGAGAAAAAAAAAAAGGAAAAAAATAGAACAGCCCAGCTAAGCTGAAATGTGGAAATGTTCTCCTCAGAGGGGAAGGGAAATAAAATTTGATGAACCTCTGCATAATGTTCACGTTATGAATGTGCAAAGCGATATTCGGCACATATGCCGGCAAGCATTCATCTTGGGGCTGGAGCTGCTGGGCGCCGCTGGAACTGGGGCACAGCACACAGCGCTGCCCGCGGTGGGGACAGACAGGTTCGAGGCATTTCCTCCACAGAGCCCGGACACCCTCCCCTCAGATGCTGCTGGAGGTGGGTCGCCCGCAGCCAAGGTGACAACTCTACTGTGTCACCTGGGCACTTGTAGAGCTCAGACTGTTCTGTCTGGGTCCCGGGCTGTGCCAGACCCCGCTGCCTTCCACGGCTTGGGCAAGGTGAGCCCAGGTACTAGGTTATCCTCCCCTCCCGGCCACAGACACCCAGCCTGGCGCCGAACTCCTGCCCTCTTCTGGCAATGGGTCCTCCCTCCCAGGATTTTGAAAAAATAGCAGCGGTGTGCAAATTTAAACCAAGTGACTAGGGAAAAGCCTCTTGACAGCTGAGGCCGGGCTGAGCGAGGGGAGGCATCCAGGTGGGGGCAATAAAGCACGTACAAAGGCCCTGAGGTAGAGGTGAGCTTGGGCCCTTCAAGGGACAGAAAGGAGCCCACATGGAAGAGGAAAGACATGGTAACATCGAACTGTTTCTGACCATCAGAGAGGGGCCCACCATGGCACATCCTACTCCCCTTCTGCTTGAAACCCTCCCATGTGCCCCAAGGAGAGTCAGCCCCTCTATGCCCAGCTCTGCAGCCTCCTCCCCATCTCCTTCCCTTCAGTCCTCAAAGCACAACCACAGGTCTCGTTCCCCTCCCTGAGGAGCAGGTTTGTGCCGAGGGTCTGGTACAGGTCCTTTATTTGGGAAGTGTGATTTATCCCAGGAAGTGTGGGTAGGGCTGAGGGAACAGGAGCCCAGAAGGGAAGGAGCCAGTAAAAGGTGTGAGGCTCCTGCACAGTGCAACCAGGGTCATCCTGCCGGCGGTCCCTGGAAGTCATTCAGGGCAGCCCCAGGACTGGTTTCCCCCAAAGCAGGAAGATGGGTCTGCACCCTGCAGCTGCACCAGCTCCGACAATGTCAGTCTTCTGCACCTCCCAGCCAGCTGTGAGGGCTGGACAGGTCAGAGACAGGCCCAGGCTGGGGGTCACAGTCCCAGCAGCAAGAAGCCCCCATCCGCATGCTACCTGTGAGTGCTGCACACATATGTCCAGGATGCGACAGCACTTGCCGGAAGCAAGCAACCACCTGGGTTTCATCCTGACTCTGCCTCCTCTGGTGGGGCAGCCGAACCCCACAAGGGACATTGGCTCCTCTGAATTTCTTTGATCTTGGAGACTGGTGCACAGGCCTGGTGCCCAACCCTCTCCCCATCGCTGGGCAACCATAACTAAGGAAGTGAAGTGTCTTGACTTCTCTGAGACAAGTAGATCTCCCTGCACGGGGAGGTCATGAGCATAAGGTCAAACCCCCAAGGGGCCAGGCCTGGCACACAGCGGGGCGCCACACACAGAGGCCGTGGCTGGCCCTGGCCTGGGATGGCTGTCCTCGCTCTCCTCTCTCAGCAGGGCCTGCTGCAGGCCGGATTACGACTTAGCGGCAAAACACATACTCAGCGTTGCAAGGCCCTAGGACCCATCCCCAGCACCACCAGACTTTTTTTTCAAGTCAGCTCAAGAGCAGATGCAAGGAGCAGTGTGCCCAGGCCCAGACCTGCCCTTCTTGGACCCTACAGGTATAGTGTCCAGGAAGGACAGGCTGGGTGGGCGGGATGTGAGCCAGAGCCACCCCGTCCCCATCCCTGCTGCCGTCAACTGACAGAGGCCAAGTGAGGTGGCCAGAGCACCAGACAGTGGTTACAGGGGGCAGACCCGCACTCCTCACAGCCCAGAAGAGACAGACAGCTGAAGGAGTGGGGGTGGCACTGCACCGGGGAGCAGGCAGGGTAGCTGACCCACAGGAGCAGCTTTGGATGGAGCAGTAGAGAGTGAAGAGAACACGAAAGAGGCACCGTGCTTAGTCCCTGGAGGGAGGCTCAGAAATCCCAGGTTTCAGGCGGCTTCATCAGAACAAGGCATCTGGGAGGAGTTCCACCTAAAAACATCACCAGCTTCCCAAATCCTCCCACCCATCCATCCATGGATCCATCTGCCTATCTGTCTTTCCACTCTCCCCTCCCTCCCACCATTAGTCTGTTTACCTAACTCATCCACCCCTCCACCTACATACTTCTCCACCCACCCGACCAACCATCCATCCATTCATCCACCCAGCCATTCACCTACTTTTCCAACCACTCGGCTATCTATCTACACATCTGTCTACCCATCCATCTCCCTGTCTGTTCTTCTACTCATCCTTTCTTTCCTCTCTCCCTATCTTACTCCCTTCCTTTCTTCCTCCTTCCCTCTCTCCTTCCCTCTCTCCATTAATCTACCTACCTACTCATCCATGCCTCTGCTTACCTACCTGTCTACCCACTCAACTAACCATCCATCCATCCATCCATCCATCCATCCATCCATCCATCCATCCACCCACCCACTCGCCTGCCTGTCTTTCCTTCCATTCATCCCTCCCTCCATCCATTAATCTTTCCATCTACTTATCCACCCCTTTGCTTACTACTTATCCACCCAAATAACCATCCATCCATCATCCATCCATCCATCCACTCATCCACTTGCCTCCATATTCTTCTACTCTTCCTTCCCTCTCTCTGCTAATCTATCCATCCCTCTACCTATTTATCATCCCATGCAACTAACCATCCACCCACCCATCCACTTATCCAACCACTCAGCTACCCACCCTTCCCCATCTATCTGTTTATCCATCTAGCCACCATGTATTACCACCTCCTCTGTTCCCAGCTGGATTCTGAAGACCCAGGAGATCAGATGCCACCCCAGACCTCAGAGCCTTTATTCTCTGGTATCTATCCACTGCTGGGTCTCCCTGCTAGGTACACTTTTCACTCAGTGCTGCAACATGGCCCAGAAACAAAGCCTTGGGCTAGCCTTTGTGTCACAGCTCAAGAAGCATGGGGCTGAATGGCAAGCATTCAAGTTCAGCCCCCTTCTGGATTTCCCACGGTCTGCTCGCATAAGACAAAGGCAACCGCATGCCCCACCAACCCTTCAGTGCCCCAGGAATTCCAACACAGTGAGTCCAAGCCCCACAGCCCACAGCCTACCCCTTTGGCCCCACAGCCCCCAGGACACCTGCTGGGCCACCACCTCCAGGTTTTTCAAAGGGGCCCTGTGACTTTGGAGGCCAGGCCTTGGGCTTCAGACTCCTAGTGGTGGCCAGAGGTGACGCTGTGTGCACTGACCTCTCCCGGAAGTACTTGATGGCTTCTGGGTCTATGAAGGTCGGCTCCTCTCGGTAGCCCTGCTCAAAGACCTTGCGCTTGTGCCGGAACTCAATGACTGTCTTGGTGTAGGAGTTGAGAGTGGTGACAGAGGCAGCCATGCAGCAGGTAAAGGAGCCCCACGCCAGGCTGTGAGAGAGCAGGAGAGAGATGCCACAGTGAGGGCGGGTGGGGACAGGAAATCCCCCTGCCACCCAATATTCACTCATCCCTGCCTGGCTGCCTTCAGGGGGCCAGACTGTGAGTGCTGCTACCCTAGAAAAGAGAAAGACTGATGCTTGCCCTGTGCACAGTCTGAAACAAGGAGTAATCCATACTTTGGATGCAGACATGACAGAGGCTGTCATGGAGAGGCAAGAGGAAAGCAAGTCATTCTGGCCACGGGAGCCGGGATCAATGACAGTTACCAGGATACAGTGATGCTTACATGGGGCCCGGCAGGATGAGGGAAGGTTGGTTAGAGAAGGGCATCCCAGGAGAAAGGACCAGCATGCACATAGGCATGGAGATGGAAAGCAGGAGAGAGAGTCCACAGACTGTGGGAGATCGAGATGCTGGAGTGAGCATGAGATTAGTTGGAGATGATGATGCGGAAGGAGATGGGGCAGCTCATTTTTCACGAGAATTACCTTTGTTCACATGTGACCCTGCGTGAGATCCTTAGCCTCTCTGCCTCCTATTCCCCAGTCCACTTCCATGGACATAGTAGTGACACTTCCTCAGGGCATTTGCACAGATTAAAGGACATGACCCATTAAACACCACTTAGACTATCACTGACACATCAGAGGCTCCCAGGAAAGCTTGGTCTCATTACTGTCCTCATTATGTTGACATGCTTACTGTCCATTTCTCTATGATTCAGTTTGCAAGCACACTCTCTAGAGATGAAGTTATAGCCATCTGCTTGGCTGTCTACCCCACACCTCCCCACCTTCTCCCCCCGGTAAGAATGCTGGCTGCCCTTGCATGATGTGCATGTGGGGCCCAGTGCAAAGCTGGAGACTGTCCTAACCGTACCTGGAAAGAAGGAAGGGTAGGGACAGAGGTGGGAGACTCAGCTGGCCCCATTTTGGTTCAGGAAATGGCCTCCTGCCTGATGCCTGTGACCAACACTGTGCATCTGTGTTTAGTACCAGGAGTGGGGTGCCTGCCTGGCTCCAGTGACACCTGATCTGGCTTCTGGATCCCTGCTCCCCAGGCTCTGTCTCATTGACCGGTTTCCTCCGAATCAACAGCTCAGTTTTCCTATCCCAGCCATGCGTTACTAAGAGCTCCAGGCCTCCCCCCCTGCCAGCTGCCCACACACCTGCATCCCCTCTGTTTGGGCTGGCAGTCTCCCACAGCACTGCTACTCTCACCATCAGCCCCACAGAACCCCAGCAAGAAAGTAAGGGGACATCAGAGGGTTCTGCCTTTCACAAAGGGATCTTTAATAATCATCTACTTTCTCCAATGCCAAACCCATTAATAAATTCTCCCTTGATGATAAAGAGCTAATTTAGTGTTTCCAGAAGCCCTGGATATCTACACGAGTATCAGCCTGTTCCCTCTAAGAAATTTCCTGGCACCAAATGGTCCAGTATGTGACCCACCTATAGATGACTGGACAGAAGGCTGGACATCCAACTGAAGCTGGTCTGATTAGATTCTCTCTCTCTTTTTTTGGCAGGAGGGTGCCAGGGATAGAACTCAGGGCCTTGGACTTGCTAGGTAAGCACTCTAACCACTGAGCTAAATCTCCAGCCCCCAGATGCTCTTTCTTGAGCAATGGAGCTGAAGATTCCAACTCCATCTGGAATTCCTCTTTGTACTAGTGTGATGGAAACTCAGACCTTGAGGTTGGAGAATGCTAGAACAGACTTAATCTGGGATTCTGGAGTATCTCGGCTTTGCTTGATCAGCAACCATTCACCCCAACCTCTAGGGTGTGCACATGACCTGGGCCCGGCCAATGAGAGCACTGCCTCCTCTGGCTAAGTCACTGCTTTAGGAATGGCCATGTGACCCAGGTCAAGCCCAGGAGAGTCAATCCCAGGGCTCAGGCTGAAGCCACGGGGAACCAGGCCTCATCTGTCTTCTAGGTGCTATGTTGCTGTCAGGAGCTGCTGGGGACCATATTGCCACCGTCCAGCCTGAGAACAAAGCTGATGCAAGAAAAAGCAGGGCCATGGAAGGAGCCAAAATCTCTATCCCTGCATTTATCAATCACAGGAGCCCAAGTTCTTCATTTTGGTTTCCCCCCTTAAGTCAGTTTGAAGTGGGTTTCTGTCTTGGGCAGCAAAAATTCTTGCACGATTACTTTCCATAACTTCCCTTCTTTTGCATAGTTTTGAAGTGAATTTCTAGTCTTTACAGCCAGAGATTTTAACCACCACCAGGTCTGACTCCCAATCCAGCCAGGGGATGGAGCAGCAAGTTCCCAGCACTCAAACTGGAGATCTGAGCAAAGTAAAAAGTCGTACAGGACCAGGAGAGTGACCTCTAAGAGAACTGAGATGGTGATGCCAGGAGGAGAAGAGGATGCTGGTGAGGCCAGGCCTACACATTCATGGAAGCCCAGAACAAGCCGGCCCCTGCATTCTCCCTCTGTCACACCAGTACAAAGAGGCTCCTAGAATGAACAACAATTTTCAACTCTGCCACTCAAGAGAGGGTGTCTGATTGGACCAGCTCTGGTGTGTGGTGGGGAGTTTCCCTGAGGAGCACGTGGGTTTGCTAAATCCCAAGGTTGCCAGAAAGAGGCAGCAGGGATGGAGCAGAGCTAGACAGCCAGCAGCGAGACAGGCCCAAAGGCAGAAGGCACATGCTGTCTTTCATCGGCTGTGCGTGATCCTTGAACAGCAGGATCCTTGGACTTCCTACTTTCCAGGATTTTCCCAGGCTTTTTTCCGGCCAGTTCCTTCGCATCCTTGAATGTCTCCTCTTCAGTGGGGTGTGCCTGCCCACCACTTCTGAGAGGATGTTGCTTCTCCCTTCCTAGCGCATCCCCTTGTTTAATTTCCTCACAGCCCTCCTCACACCCTGTAATCGTCTTGTATCTTTTTTCCTTCATTTGTTGTTTTAAAATCAATTGTTTTATTTTGAGATAAGTATAGAATCATATATGGTTATAAAAAATGATACACAGAGAAATTGCATATACTCTTTAGTAAGTTTTCCCCAAGTGCACCTTGCAGAACTAGTGTAACCATAGCACAATATCACAGTGAGGACACTGACACTGATACAGTCAAAATGCAGGCCAAGGGTCCCTCCCGCTGCTGTGTGACAGCCATGCCTACTTCCCTCCCAGACTCCCCCAATCCCTGGCAACCACTAATCTGTTCATTTCTATCATTTCGCACTTCAAGAATTTTACTATAAGTGGAATCATACAGTGTGTATGCTTGGGAGCAAACTTTTTTCACTCAGCATAATTCACTGGAGAATCACTCAGACTTTTGTTTTTGTGTGTGCACCATTTGTTTCTTTATTTTGCTGAATAGTATTCCTGCCAGCGATGTGAGTTTTTTTCGTATTCTCACCTGCATCTGGTGATGGCTGTATTTTTTATTTTTGCTATTCTGATAAATGTGTAAGAATAGTTCACTGTGGCTTTAATTTGTATTTCCCTAATGGCTAACAGTATTAAACAACTTTTTATTTACTGACTTACAATCTGTATAGCTTCTTTGGTAAAACGTCTATTCCTACCGTTTGCCTACTCTCTGATCAGATGGTTTTGTTGTTCTTGTTGCTGTTTACTGCTGAGTTTTGAGAGTTCTTTATAGATCCTAGATACTAGTTCTTTGTCAGACACGTGGCTTACAAATATTTTCTCCTACCATCTAGTTTTCTTTTTAACTTGTTATAGGGGCTTTCACAAAACAAAAGTATTTAATTTTGATGAAATCTATTGATCAAATTTTCATTTTATGGTTTCGATTGATTAGAGTCTAAGAACTCTTTGTGTGACCCTAGATCCCCAAAATTTTCTACTGTATTTTCTGAAAAGTTTTGTAGATTTACGTTTTATAATGAGGCTGTGATCCATTTTGAATTGTTTAAAAAGAAATGTGTAGTTTAGATCAAACCTGATTTCTTTTGTCCATGAGCGTCTAGTAGTTGCAGCATCATTTGTTAAAAAATCAGTCCCTCTTTCACTGTATTGATTTGCATGTTTATCAAATTGTTGGGCATATTTATATAGGTCTATTTCTGGGACTTTATTCTGTTTCATGATCTATGTCTCTACCTCTCCACTAATATTACACAGTCTGGATTACTGTAGCTATATAATGAGTCTTGAAGTTGGGTAAAATGATTCATCCCACTTTATTCTTCTTTTACAAATTTGTTTTAGTTATTCTATTTCATTTGGAGTTCCACATAAATTTTAACTCTATGGGATTGCTTTAGGTCTGAGACCTAACTGAGTGATTATAAATGTATTACACATTAAAGTCTTTTTTCTTTACCTAACCATAATTGGCAGCGCATGCTATTTTGCCGCTCCTTGTCCCTCAGACCCACTAATGTCTAACTACCTGTCTCACACATAAAACAATTTATTCCCTATTATATACTTAGTAAGGAAGCTCTCAAGATGGACTTTTATTTAATAATGTGTAATACACAGAAACTTTTTTTATTACTTCCACTTCACTACTGTAATAAGCCATAGCAATGGCTGTTATCTAACTGGACGTTTGTAAAGAATAATGAAGTTGAAATTGGCAGCCTGAAAACAATTCTCCCTTCAGAAAGCAGTCTTGAGAGAATTCTGGAATAAACCAGTTGATGGGGTCATGACATAGTCAGAGATTGCCGTGGGGTTGGGGCGCAGTCAGATCCTGGGCCCTCCCCTTCACCTCATTAAAAGCATTATTTGTAGATTTTTTTTTCCTGGACAGTCAGGGACTTAAAAACCATTTTTGCTATAAAATATGACTCTTCACCTGGGTCTACAGTTGCCCAACTAAGTAACCAAAAACAGAACAAGGCTAGATCTTCACTTCATACTCTCTGTTACTGTACATCTGGGTGAGATCGCTCCGCTCTGAATGTAGGTATGTTGCTTGTTTAGGGAGTGTCTCTCTAGAGGCCGGCAGGACAGGAATGATTAGCTCTGAATTTGCACTCTCCCGTCCACCTCCAAGACCAAGGACATCAAGACTAGATGTTTACAGGGACATTCAGGTACACACAGAAGTCTCTAGCCATTTTCTTAACCTGTGATCAACTTAATTCCAGGAAAACAGAACCCCACATGATTGAAACCACCACGAAGAGAGAATCCTTTCACGGGAATGAAACCACCTCTCAGCCCTGAGAATTTCAGAGCCAGAAAACCAGGGCTCAGAAAGTGATGAGCTGGACCCCAGCCCACCAGCTGACCTTTAGTGCTGGCTGCCTACATTTAGGGGGGGAAGTCTAATGCCCCTCATTGTAGGGTTTCCCTTCCAGGCACTCAAGCCAGAGTCCTCTACCATGCTCTTCTAACTTTCAATAAAAAATATTTTCTGCAAAGAAAAATATCTTCTCTGTATCTACATCTTGCTCAAATTTTTATAGGAATTGTATGACACCTGTATACAAACTTGAGAATTACGATCTTCACCATGCTTTGTATTTTGATCCATGAACATGGTATGTCACTCCATTTATTAAGATCATTGATTTATTTCATTGGTATTTTATGATTTTGAACATACACTTCTGCAAACGTTTGGTTAGACTTAAGCCCAAGTATTTCCCATTTTTAATATAAATGGTACTGTATTTTTAATTTTGTTGTCCAATTTTTCATTACTAGTTTGTAGAAATACAATTGATTTTATAGTTTTATCTTATGTCCTAAGACTATGCTGAACTCATTTATTGGGTCTAAGAAGTTTTTGATGGATTTCGTGAGCTTTTCTACATATACAATCCTGTCATCAAGTAATTATACTTCATCTAGCCCTTTCTAATCTGTGTTATTTTGTTTGTTTGTTTGTTTGTTTTGTTTTTTGGGGGGTTTTTGTTTTTGTTTTTGTTTTTTGGTGCTGGGGATCGAACTCATGACCTTGTGCTTGCCAGGCAACCACTCTAATCTGTGTGATTTTTATTTCCCTTTGATGCCTCATAACCAGCTAGAACTTCCAGCATTATGTTGAATATCAGCGGTGTTCCCAATATTAGGGAGAAAATACTGTCTTTCTTTCTCAAGTACAGGTAGCTGTAGGTATTTCATAGATGCTATTTATCAAGTTAAGGAAATTTCCTTCTGGTCCTAATTTTCAAGAAGTTTTTTGTTGTTGTTGTTGTTGTTTTTTAATCATGAATAAATGTTATGCCAAGTGCTTTTTCTGCATCAGTTGATACGGTTGTGTGATTTTCTTCCTTAACCTATTAATATAATTAATGACACTGACTGATTTTCAAATATTGAGTCAGCCTTCATCTCTGAAATGAACTCCATTTGTCATGTTGTATAATTGTTAAATATATTGCTGACTCCTATTTGCTATGATTTTGTTAAGGATTTTTCACATCTATATCCATGAGAGCTATTTGTCTGTGGTTCTGTTTTTTGCACTTTGTCTGGTTTTCATATCAGGATAACAGTAACCTATTAACATGGATTGGAAAATGTTCTATCTTCTTCTATTTTCAGAGAGAAAAATAGGTGCTGATTCTTATTTAAATGTTTGGTGGGATGTTCCAGTAAAATCATACATAGAGATTTCTCTTTTGAATGCTTTAAAATAATAAATTTAACTTCCTTAGCAGTTACAGAGATGTTCAAATTATCTATTTGATATTGAGTGTGTTGTCCTTGTTTGTGCTCTTAGAAGACTTGATCAATTCCACCCAAGTTGTCAAAGTTATGTGTGTGGCATTGTTTGTAGTATGTTCTTATACTTTTGATGTCTTCTGGGTCCACTGTGACACCTTGTTTTATTCTCAACATTGCTGGAGCTTTGTCAATCTTATTTATCCTCTGTAAGAGCCAGACTTTTAGTTTCATTGATTTTTTCCATGATTTTTGTTTGCCTTCATGATTTTCATTATTATCTTTCTTTTGCTTGCTTTGGATTTATTTTGTTCTTATTTTCTAGACTGTTGGAATGGGAACTTTTATGACTGATTTAAACCATTTTCTCTTTTCTAAGTAAGCTTTCAGTGCTATGACGTTTCCCCTCAGCAGGGATTTAGCTGTGCCCCACAACTTTTGATATGTTGCTTTTTCATTTTCTTCAGTTAATTGTATTTTTGAATTTTTCTTGAGGCTTCTTCTCTGACCTATGCAATAAACCAGTGTATCATTTAGTTTCCAAGTGTTTTCAGATTTTCCTGTCTTCTAGATTCCATCATGGTAAGAGAACATATTCAATATGGTTTCAATTTTTTAAAACTTGTTGAAGCTTGTTCTTTGGTTCGTGATATGGTCTATCTTGGTATATGTTACAAGGGCATTTAAAAAGAATGTGAGTTCTGCTGCTGTTGGTTGGGGAGTTTTAGAAATGTCAGTTATTGACTGGCTACTGGTTGATGAAGTTGTTGGGTTCTTCTGTGTCTACCAATTTCCTGTTTAGTTGCTCTACTAATTATTGAGAGAGAAATATTGACATTTTAAAGTGTTACCATGTATTTGCTCATTGATCTCTTCAGTTTTATCGCGTGTCCCCTCCAAGTTTCTAGCTCTATTGTTTGCTGTATACACATTTGGGATGGACATTTATGATTACTTGATGTCCACTTCTAGTAATTTTCTTGGCCTTTAGTCTGCTTTATCTAATATAGAGGGCCCCTGACTTACAACTTCCAATTTTTTTTAACTTGATGGTACTGTGAAAGTGGTATGCATTCAATAGAAATCATACCTCCAATTTTGAATTTTGATATTTTTCCTGTGTTTTGTTTTTGCATTTCATCATGTCTACAAAATGTCCAGCTCTATGCATACAGAAGATATTCAGCACTTTACTATAAGATAGGCTTTGTGTTAGATGATTTTGCCCAACTGTAGATTAATATAAGCTTTCTAAGTATGTTTAAGGTAGGCTGAGCTAAGCTATGTTGATTAGTGGGTTAGCTGTATTAAATACAAGTTTAACTTACAATACTTTCAGCTTACAATACACTTATCAGGATATAATCCCATCATAAATCAAGGAACATCAGTATTAATATAGCTAGTTCCGATTCTTTTTGCTTAATATTTACATGATACATGTTTTCTGTCCTTTTACACTCCATGTATCTAGCTCATTATATCTGGAGTTTATTATAGACCGCATATAGTTAGGTCATATATTTTTAAATCCACTCTGCCAATCTCTAACTTTTAATGTAATCCTTGGTATAGCTTAATTCTATCAATCTATTTTGTTATTATTTTCTTTTTTCTGGATTTTCCTTTGGTACTAGGGATTGAGAGCAGGACCTTTGCACAGAGCTGCACCCCCAGGTCCTTTTTATGTTACATTTTTTGAGACAGAATCTCACTAAGTTGCTAAATTGCTCAGGTGGGCTCAAATTTGTGATCCACCTGCCTAGGATCATAGCAATTCACCACCACATCTGTTTTTGTTGTCATTGTCATTGTTGTTGTTCTGGTTTTTATTTCTCTTTTTCTTTTCCTTGCTTTCCTATAGGTTACTAGAACATTTTTAAGGTTCCATTTTGAGTCATCTATGGTGGTTTTGAATGTACCTCTCATATAGCTTTTTTAGTGGATACTCTAAGCCCCTTATCCTACATGCGTAATAAATCACAGTCTACTGCTGTTGACATTTTACTAACTTGGATGAACCGTAGGAGTCTTGGCTCCTTTTATATCCCTTTACCTTCCCCCATTTATAATACAATTGTCTTAAGTATTTCATTTCCAATTTTTTTCATCTCCAAATATTTAAAACCACATCAGATCTTACAATTTTTGCTTCAACCATCAAACGTAACTTAGAAAACTCAAGAAGAGACCTAAAATTTCTCTTTCCATTTCTCATTCTTCCTTCTTGATGATCAAAAATCCCTCATCCTTGGGTTGGGAATTTAGCTCAAGTGGTAGCAAGTGCAAGGCCCTGAGTTTGATCCCTGCACAACACTCCCACCAAAAAATTCTTCATTTTTGTTTCAATTCATAGTAAAGAAATTCCTTTGGCCCATTTTTTACGGTTGGTCCACTGGTAACAAACTTTCATAGTTTTCCTTCATCCAAGGATGTCTTGATTTCCCCTTTAACTCTGAATAGTATTTTTGCTACCTATAGAACCCTAAGCTGACAGTTCCTTTGTTTCAGTGTGTGAAGAATGTTGTGCTACTTTCTTCTAGCTGCCACAGTTTCTGGTGTAAAATCTACTGTCATTTGAAACGCTTCTCACTGTAGTTAGTATGTTGCTCTTCTCTCACTGCTTTTAAGACTTTTTTCTTTGACTTTTGTTTTTAATGATTTGACTGTGATATGTCTTGGTATGAATTTCTCTGGATTTGACTACTTGGGGATTCACTCAACTCCTTGACTCTGGAGGTATACATCTTCGTAAGATTTGGGAATTTTTCAGCAAATATTTCTTGGAGTACTTTTTCAGTCTCCCCTCCTTTCTCCTTTCCTTCTGGGACTCCAGTGTGAGGTCTGTTATTATAGTCCCAGAAGTCCTTGAGGCTCTGTTCCTTTTCTCTCTGTTGTTTAGATTGGGTAACTTCTGTTGTCCTCTTATTAATTTCACTGCTTGCATCTTCCAGTTCCAGTCTGCTCTTGAGTCCAATCATTGAAGTTTTCTACTTTTCTTATTGTGTTTTTCATGTCTATAGTTTCCATTTGGGTTTTCTTTATGTCTTATATTTCTTTTTTCAGACTCCCTATTTTTTTCAAGGGTGTTTATAACCACTCGTCAACATGTTTTTACCATGATTGCTCTAGAACCTTTATCAGATAATTCTAACATCTCTGTCATTTCAGTATTGGGATCTATTTGAGCATCTTTTTCATTCGAGTTGAGGTCTCCCTGCTCCTTGGAACAATAAGTGATTTCACTAGCAACCTTGACATTTTGGGCTTTTTATGAGATTCTGGATCTCATTTAAACCTCCAATTTTAGCTGGCTTCCTTGATGTCATCCTGGCAAGGGAAGGTGGTACACTGACCTGTTACTTCCAGGTAGGGGTGTGGATCTAAGTTTCCCACTAGGCCACCACAGACACTCGAGGTCGGAAGGCTCCCAGTGCTGCTGGGCAGGAAGAAGCAGGCATTCCAACTCCCCATTAGGCCTCCACTGACACCATCCTGGGGGTGGGAGACGAGTGTTTCATTACTGCTCCCCGAGTGGCCTGTACTGACACCATGGGAAGGGGATAATCTCATTACCACTAAGTAGTGGCAAAAGTCCTGACCCAGCTGATCCACCTCTGACACATGCCAGGAGGGAGAATGGCACCTTGCTGTTGCCTGGTGGAGGCTGAAGTCCACGCTCCCCACAAGCGCTCTAATGCACGCAGGGCTGGGCAGGCTGGCTACTCTCCAGCGAGGAGAGCTCCCTACAAGGGGGAGGCCGGAATGGCTCCTTAAAGCTCAGTGAGGCCAAAATTTGAGCTCCCATCCCTGGTTGGCATAGGTGGAGGCTGGAACTACAGGGTTTTTGTTGTTGTTTTTTTTTCTTCCTGGGTTGTATGACTGGAATAGAGCAGTTATTGCTAAAAGCTTTCTGTCTCCATAGGCTGACCCTTTCCTGGCCCTTCAGCTGGAGAAAGCAGGCTTTTCTTGAGGCTCTGCTTTTTGTTTTCCTGCCTGTGCCTTGTGGCATTTCTGAGTTGAACTTCTTCAACTCCAAGCCTGAGATGTATAACACAAGAACTCAGCAATGTGTTCCTCCATCCAGCCTGCTGTCTTCTCTCCACCTTCCAGAGTCTTCTTGCGTCTATTTCAGGTATAACATCCAAAGATTTTAGCATCTACTGCATCTTCCTAGAGGTGGAGGCCCTTACTGCTTTTGTTCTGGATCATTTTCGCACACCAGCCTGTCCATATTGTGAAAACAGGAGCTGTATTTTGTTCCCTGCTATATCTGAACACCTTGAACAGTGCCTGGTACATAGTAGGTGCTCATTAATGAGTGAATGAATGAATGAATGAATGCAGATACAATAAAATAAAAATAGATTAATAGATTGAAAAAACAGCATGGAAATACTGTTCTTCTGTCACTGTGGCTAGAAGTCTCAGGCTATGCCTGTGAGCCTTTCTCTTCCTCCCCTCTGATGCCCCAGCCCCCAGGGCTCCCACACAGGCACAGTTTTAAAACTCTGAAGTTGGAGCACTTGCTAGTATTTGCAGCATGAGTTTCTGAGCTGCTGCAATGAGATATGTGGGTGTTTGGCCTGGTTTTCAGAGCCAGGAGCAGAGTGGACACTGGGGAGGAGAGGGGAAGATGGTGATGGGGGAGGGGTGGCTGTCGACTCTGCCTGCTGCGAGTTCTGCAGAGGCAGGGGAAGAGCAATGCTGGGTCCAGATTCAAAGATACGTGGACACCTTGCAATCTGCTCCAGGTCAGCAGGCAGACTGTAACTGATCACAAGAGTCGGCTGCCCGTGGCCACTGCAGGTCAGAGGGATGCCAGCTCACTGCTAGGGACATGGTGAGGCACAAATGCCCAATCCAGGCCGCCTCCAGAGGTCAGCAGCCCGACAGCCAGCGCTGGGAGCTGAATGTCAGTCAGCTCTAGGGTCCCAGCTGCTTTCTCCACAGCCCCCGAGGAGCCGCCCTACTGCAATGCCACATACAGGGCAGGGGCGGCTGGGAGTCTCCAGCAAGGGACCAGTCAGGCCTTCTGCTCCCACTGCCGTGGAGACAGAGTTGGGGCAGGAGTGTGGTCCTGAATTCCACAGAGACAGAGTCAGAGACAGAGCAGACAGAAGGGGAGCTTCCTGGGACCCGGCCCAACTTGCCGCTCTTGCTATGGGACCTAGGTCAAACCACTTAACGCTATTGGGCCTTCTAGCTTTTAGCATCTACAGCTCCACACTGTCCCACTACCTGAGGTCCACAGAGTGACTTTTCCGGACAGGGTTTTATATGCACATGGCGGGAAGAAGCGCCTGGTCTCCGTCACTCTGTTTTGGTTAAATGCAAAATAGAAGCAGCAAGTGTTTGTCTAGGACTCACTTTCCGCTCTCCTGCCATCAGCAGGCAAGCTGATGTGGTCACATTCCAGGCAGGGTCAGGCGGGTGACCAAGGGAGGAAAGTGTGGGGAAGTGCCAGGCCGGAGGGAGTGGTGGGGACTGGGGCGAGCGGAAGCGCACACACCCATGGGAAGGTGCAGTCAGTCACTTGGCTGCCGGTGCCCGGTGCCCGTTGCCCTGGCTGCATAGGCAAGGGTAGATCTTCCAACAGTCTGGACAAGCAGAAAACTGGTCATTAGGTAAAAGTTTTATCTTTTTGGATGTTAGAAAATAAATACAAAATTTAAAACACACAGTGGCAGGTCAAACAAAACATCCCTAGTAGGTTTAACCAGGGCCGCAGGCAGCCTGCAGCCTCTTGGGCTGACCATTTAGTGCCTGCTTCCTGATCCTCGGAAGTGGGGATGGCGACTCCACACGGGGGCCAAGGGCAGGAGGAGGCAGCTTGGGGCTGATGAAGAGCCTCTCACTGCACCTGGCACAAAGCTGGTGTTGCCAGCTGTATTGAACCCTGCTGACCCCGTTAGCCAAGCACTGCCTGGCACTAACCCCAGAGGCCTTCTCGCCTGGGCCTTGTTCCAGCTGGAGAGAGTGAGGCACAGAGCCAGACAGAGGAACAGCAGGAGGGGCCCCCAAGGGGGCATTCGGACCCTCCGGCAACTCGGAGATATGCCCCTCTGCAAGCGAAAGTGGCCCAAAGGCGTGTCATCCTTTAGAATCACTGCCATCACTCAGGCACTTTAAACACTTGCTCTCACATAACCCTTACAGCAGCCTTGGGAAACACGCCTTGCTAGTGTTCCTATTCTGGAGGTGACAGAGCTAGGGTCTGGCAACCTCAAGTACTGCCCGGCAGCAGCTGTCATCCATGGGGCACATATTCTGTGCCAAGGAAGGCCGTGCTACTTCACTTCCGCCTCTGGGTATCTGGTCCCCAAAGACTGCCCAGGAGCTCCCCCTACATGGCCCCGTCACTTGTGTCCAAGGCAGCCACCTTGGACGCCTACCGTGTCAAACCCCCAGTGACTCCAGCCCCAACCAACATGGACTGGAGCGTCATGGAAGTCCCCAAGCCGAGCCCCACAGCTATAAGATAATAATTCATATATTTTTACTTTAAGGCACTAGATTTAGGGGTGATGCAATAGAGAGCTGGACACTACTCATGAGTGCTCCTTGAGGTAAAAATGGACCACCCCATTTTACATCTGGGGGTACTGAGGCAGGGAGGGGTGAGTGGCTTGGCCACTTTCACAGCTGGCGAGGGCCAGAGCTGCTCCTAGAAGAACCTTCTACACCCTTCTCATGGCCATAGCTGCTCCCCTGCCAGGTAGGAGCTGACCTGAGGGCACCAGACTCATACCACGGTGGCCTCTGACTTCCTGTGATGAGTCCCTGTCAGCAACTGAAGCTCTGCAGTGCCCAGCCCTTGGTCTCATCCTTCCCCCCCTGGGACATCTCTCCTCAGAGCTGATCTCCTCTATGGGGCCAGGACGGTGACAGATGGCCTCACACATATTAAACGAGAGAGGTGACATGGCACAGCCCCCGTGAGGCCCCAAATGCGAGGGGTCATCCAAGGGCCTCTGTGACAGGGAGGAATAGACTGGCCCTAGTATAGGTTGCCCCCCGCCTCTCATAAGACTGAGAGAATTCGGGGCCACGTGAGAGGCCGAAGAAGCAAAGCTGCGGGGCAGGAGGCTCTGGATTCCTGGGAAAGAAAGGCCTGTGGGTGCCACCAGCAGGTTCTGCAGGGACTCTGAGCACAAGTGGAGGAGAGTGGGAGGGGTGGCAGAGCACATTTCTACCATTTACAGCTGTTTGACCTAACATTTCTGAGCCTGCTTATGCAGTGTGAGACTACCGTGCGTGTTAAATCTCCCGGTGGTAGCAGTGTTGTAAGAAGAGCCAGAGCCAGAGTCGGGTGTGGTGGTGCTCTCTATAATCCCAGCACTCTAGGAGGCTGAGACAGGAGGATCAAAAGTGTGAGCCCAGGCTGGGCAACTTAGCAACTTAGTGAGACCCTGTCTCGAGAAATTTTAAAAAGGGGTACTAGGGATGTAGCTCAGTGTGAAGGCCTTGAGTTCAATTCCTAGTACCACAAAAGAAAAAACAAAACAAAACGAAAAAACTGGTGCTTATGGAGGAGTTGCTATGCATGGGATATTGGGCTCAGCACATCCCGAGTCCTCTCATTTTCCATCATCTCAGATTGGCTGAGAACGCTGCATCAGAGACAGACTGCCAGGGTTCGAATCCTCCCTCTGCCCGCCATGTGCCAGATCACCTCAGGCAGGCTCCCGGAGTTCTCTGTGCTCGGTGAAATAACGGCCTCACGGCTGCACAGTGATTCATGATACGTCAGGGTTAGGGTCATTACACACCAGGTCAACAATCAAAAACGTGAGCTCCTTCCTTGTGACCTTCTCTAGGTCAGGCTGAGGCCTTCCAAGGGCTTGGAGGGAGCCACTCTGGGCCAGCAGAAGGGAGTCAGAGGCTGAGCTGCTCCTGGGACTGTTCCGCTTGGAGCGACGGGGCTGGTGCTAACAGATCAAGGTCCCTTGCCCTTTAAAGAGTGGAGCCGTGCAGAGTGCGAAGGGGCAGAGACGGCAGGAGACCCAGAGGTCTGAAGTGCTCTTTCTTCCTCTGGCCTCCGGCTCTGTCCTGACCACCTCGGCCAGGGTGCTTGCCCGCCTCCAGGATTTTCACGGACTCATGGCCCTCTTCTGGTTTGCTCCACGAATTCTTCCTGGGACCCTGAGGCTCTCTGAGCCACCCTTCACACCCCACCGCAGCAGGGTGCAGAGCATGGCTTGGTCACTTGTCTCTACCCCATGTGACAAGGCTGTCACAGCCCCTGCTGTGTCCCTAGAAGAATGACTGTCCCAGAGGCAGTGCCCAGTAAATGTGCTGCCTGACCACACGGGCCCCAGGTCCCAGCCAGCAGGTGCAGGCCGGGACAGCCTGTGGAGTGGGTGACCGTGGTCCCTGTGGTCTCCCCAGTGTGCATTCTCTCACCTGCTAACAGCCATTGTGCCACCACTGGGGCGTCTCCTCCTCTCCTGGCCCGAGGGCTTGACCCTGAGAACTGTTTCCCCAGGGTCTAAACCACTGGCTCAGGGATCATAACCAGGATTTTTGTTGCAAATATTTGAAAGAAATCCCATCTCTCTGCTGGTTTTGCTCCCTTCGTTAGCTCCAAGCCTAGAGCTGTACATGGCAACCATCTTTGCTTCGGAATGAAATTGACACAAAGGGAAGAGAGGCAGGCAAGGGGAGGAGAATGGCTGAGTTGCAAATGAAATAACCTGATTACCTGGATTGAGCTACACAGACACTGTGGCTGCTCACCTGCCATCCCTTCTCCCCCTTCCCCATTGAGAGCTTTGACTCATTCCTGGCTCCAGAGGAAGGCCTGGCTGGGCTGAGCCAACAAGCTCACGACATTCCCCTGCTGATGATGCAAGAGAAAGACAAGGACCCACACCCAACAGAGAAACCCTTTTTCCTCTCCCTTGAGTTCTCAGGGCCTCCATTACCAGCCTCAGGAGAAGTTTCCTCACCATCAAGAGGGAAGGTGGGCCAGGGACAGAGTTGACACGCGGAGGGGCTGGGCCAGACCATCACAGGGGAAAAGACTCAGCACCCAGCACGGCTGTGTTTCCTGGGCCATGAGCCAATGAGTCTCCTTCGTCCTTACACTGATGTGGGCAAGGTTTTGTGTTCCCGTCAAGAGTGCCCTGGCTGGGCCCACTGGACCTTCCAGTTACACACTCAAATAAGCACCCCTGGTCCACCCGAGCGCAGATCCTACTGCTCATACAACACTACCCTGACTTTCCTGCCTCTGCCTGCTCCAAGGTGCTGACTCATCCTCTCGAGGGGATCCTTCTGCACCCTCAGCCCCCTAGGACCCCGCGTGCCTCACTAGAATTCGGTCTCACCAGCTTCCCTCCCCACCTTCTGGGGCAGGGTTGGCTTCGTTGCACCTGCTCAGTGCTGTCTCAATAGTGTGAGAGCAGCCATAGATAATGTGCAAACAATGAGCAGGGCTGCACTCCAAGAAAACTTTATTTATTGTGGACAATGAAATTTGAATTTCATGTAATTTTCACATACAAAATATTATCCTTCTTTTGATTTATTTGCAAGTGTTTGAAAATGTAAAACTCATCATCTGAGTTGAGCCTAAGGGTATAGAGTCGCATGAGGTCTTTGGGGCCCTACTTTGCCAACCTCAGGCGCCGCTCTCCAGTCTCCAGCTGCCCAGGACTAAGAGGTACCTGCCTTCTTCTGCCCCCAGGGGGCCTCAGGGCTCTGAAAGCACTCTCACTCTGAAGGTCAGCAGCCACTTACCAGAAGGACCACCCATAGTCCCAGGAATGGGGTCTCCAGTCTTCGGGGCCAAGGCTCACAGTGACCTGGAACACCTGCGTGTACATCATGTGGGCAACCATCCCCAGGAGACCTGTGGACAGGAACACAAGAGCATCAGGGCTGGGAGGGGAGGGCAAGGGAGGGGAGGGGAGGACCCGCGCCCACTCCAGGTTCCCTTGCCCGCCTGCCTGTTGGGGACCCTGGGGAAGGGAGGTCAGAGGGGAAAGGACATGGCAAGCCAGAGAGCGGCTTCTAAGTGGGCCAGGGAGCCTGGGTTGGGGCCACAGGGCTGAGGGCAGCCTGGGAGAAGCATAAGCAGAGGAAGCAGAAGTCAGCTCAGTGCATAGAACTGTAAAGGCCAGGCAAGTAAATATCCTAGAGTGTGTGGACTGTACAGTCTCTGTGGCACTGCACAGCCCTGCCAAGGTAGCACAAAGAGAGCCAGAGGCAATACATAAATGGCTGTGCATGGCTGTGTTCCAATAAAACTTTATTTACAACAGGCAAGGGGCCAGATTTAGCCAATAGTCATGGCTGGCTGACACCTGTGTTAGAAGATCATTCAGGAGAAACAACCTAGCAAGTGTTTTTCAAACCACAGGTCTTGACTCATTAGACCAGTGAGTCATGAAATTAATATCATACATTTTGAATGTAGCCAGACTGCTTAAAAAAAAAAAACAGTGACAATGGAATGGAATAGAAATATCTGATACCACCAAATGCAGCAGGAGTATTACTATGTGAAACTTCTCCTTTCCATGCCTCTGTGTGTGTGTGTGTGTGTGTGTGTGTGTGTGTGTGTAGGTATCCTTGTGTATGTGAATGTGTGTGTATGTGTGTATGTATGTGGATGGGTGTGTAATGATTTTAATATGCACCACACTGGTTTGGAGAACTTTGATCACAAGGGATCTGAGTGTGACTCCTCCTCCACTACATTATTTCTGTGTTACTCTGGGCAAGGCACCCACCCCTTTGAGCCTCACATCCTTTCCACCCAGTGAGGATGAGGATGGTGGCAGGTAGAAGGAGTCATTGATGACTCAGGGTAAGACTGCCTTGGGATCCGTCCTGAGTGGATGCAAATCACAACTGCAACCAAGATTAACACGAAACAGACACAGTTCTCTGTGGGGAAGGGGAAGGGTGTGGACTGTGGCATCCAGAGCACCCTCACAGGTGTTACAACGTGTAACCAGCTGTCGTGGACCCAACCTTAGGAAGGAGTGATACAGTGCTGCTGAGGAGGAATAGAGTAGATGATAAGAGAAAGAAAGGGAACTGACAGTGCTTATGCACATATTTAGACCAAGCATTTGGTCAGACCCTTTCACCTTCATTATTGTCTCTTCATCTTTATAACAATCTTCTGAAACAAATATGATGATCAGGGCTATGTACCGTTGTTCAGGTTGCGCACTGCACATTGCCAAACGCAGCCATTTGTATCATAGTCTATGTGTATATCACTCTCAGCCACACCTGCAGGGCTGTCTATGGTGGCCCTGACTAGAATATTTCTCTTGCACAGGAGAAAATACAGAAGCCGAGAGTGGTGGAGTCAGTGTGAGGTCACACAGGGCATGAATGGCTGAGTTATGACAGGCCCAGATCCACAGATTCTCAAAACTAGGGCTTTCCCACACTGCCCAGAAAGCATCTGTCCCTTCTCTCACCGCCCATTGCCCTTTCCCCATTCCTGAGGCAGAGACAGGAGAAAAGATGGAGAGGAGGAGAGACAATAAGGGGGAATGAGCCCTTGAGTCCTGGAAGCCAGCCCAGGGAAGACATTCTGCCCTTCAACGTGTGGGGTAAATGTCTAATCACACTGAACTAAATGAAAAAGGCCTTCAGGGCTGGGGAGTTCTTGGGTCAGGAAGTCATTCAGGCAGAGTGGGGGACTGAGACAGTGCTGAGTCCCTTCAGGCACTCTCTGAGTACTCACCCAAAGCTTCACCTGTAGGTAATATTATAAACCATTAAAAATGTTGCCAGTTGCATGGTGAAAATTGACACCCTAACTTAGTTTTATATTTCCCTTATTACTAGTGAATTTGGGTATATTTTTCACACTTTTGTTAACCATCTTTTAATTTCATCATCTATGAATGTGCCTGTCTGTATCTTCTGTCAATTTCCTTTGTGCATATTTTTTAAAAATCTATTTCTTTAGCAGTTGATAGGGATTCTTTATGTATACTGGATACTAATCCTGTCTGTGACATAGATGGCAAATGATTTGCTGTTTGTCTTTTCCCCTATATTTGTTTTTTTTTTCCAGTTGTTAAATTAATAAACCTTATATTTGTAGAGCAGCTCTATGTTTAGGGAAAAATTGAGTGGAAAATAAAATTCCCATAAATCCCTCATCCCACAACTACATTTGCCCTATTAGTCACACCTTGCATTGCTGTGGCACATTTGTTACAGTGGATGAGCCAATTCTGATACGGTCCATCGTTTACATTAAGGCTCATTCTCTGTGCTATATGTTCTATGGGTTTTAAGAAATGTGTGGCAACACAGTCATCATCATTGTAGACTTTAGGATGGAATATTTTGTGATAAGAATCTCCTATTCATCCCTCTAAGGATTGAACTCAGGAGTTTTGCACACCAAGCTATACCTTCAATCATATTTTGAGACAGGATCCTGCTAAGTCACTAAGTTTTCCAGCCTGGGCTTGAACTTATGTCTTTTTGCCTCAGTCTTTCAGAATGATGGGGTCACGGGCACGTGCCACCACACCCAGCTTCCCCACTGATTTTAAATGACTTCTTTCTACAGGTTGAGAGTATTGCTAATCAAAAAATCCAAAATGCTCCACAATTAGAAACTCCGTGAGCTCTGACATGATGTCACAAGTGGAAAATTCTGCACCCAACCTCAGCTGATGAGTTATGATCTATATACAGGTGCACTAAAAGTATCGTATAACATTACTTTAGGGCTATGTGTAAAGGGTGCAAATGATACATAAATGAATTTCACCTTTAGACTTGGGTCCTAAATATTCCCAAATCTGAAAAAATCCCCAACTCAAAACCCTTTTGGTCACGAGCATTTCAGATAAAGGATATTGAAGCTGAACCATAGTCCAGTCCCCATGTACTATTGTGTGGATCTAATACTCTGTTTCCCGACTTGTCATCTGTCCCAGTGACCTCTCGCCCCGCTCCCGAGTCAGGGCCACACTGTTTTCATCATTACACTTTGCCGCACAGCCTGTGACCAGGAAGTTGAGGCTGTCTACTTTATCACTGGCCAGGACTCACTCCTTCTGGAATTGCGTCCCCTGGGCAGGGCATCAAGCTCTTTCTTAGTCTCTGCCAGACTCTCTCCTGAAGATGAGTCTTGCTCTCCAGACCTTGTCTCTTGCAGCTCCTTCCATTTCCTCCTCACTGGCCAGTCCTGGTGTTTGCCACAGTTAGCTGACCTCTCTGTGCCTGGTTTCCTCAGCCATGAGATGCCACAGCAGGCAGGAAGTCAGTATCCACTCCCGGAGGGGAACCATTCATGAGGATGCGCTTGCCTTACGCTAGGACAGGAGTGGGAGAATAGCCCAGTGTCTCAAAACCTCCCAGCTACACCCGGAGGCTATACCTGAAGCTGGAAGAATAATTAATTTTCCGAAGTCTTCATTTAGAAAAGCATCGATTTCTCTATTGAATTCCATTTATCCCCAAGCAGGAAAGGCCATGCTTTAAGAAAACTCAATAAATGAAAACTACCATTCACTAACAGATACCTTCGTGAGACTCTGTGATTGAGTTTTAAAGACTCTTCCTCAGACATCAGTCCCTCGATTGTGTTTCTAGAAGCACATTCATCCTGTGGTGAGGTCCCTGCAGCATCTGTCCTGAGACGCCTGAGCAGAAGGGGTGTTTCCAGCTCACTGGAGTTAGCAAGTGGCTTTCCGAGAGTTATTGCGCCTCCTAAATCAGCCACAACTCAATGAATGAGATTTTCCTGCCGCCGTTGTTGCTTCCTGGCTTGGCTTCACCCCAGGAAGCTCATGGCAGGGATCTCTCTCCTGAGGTTTTCCAGAATCTCCCGACTCCAGCACCAAGGCTCCGGGTGGGGTGGACAGGGCTCCTCCTGGCCTCCAGGGGACCTTGCAGAACACCAGGGGGCCGCAGGGCCAGCGCTGGGCTGGAGTGGTGACCCCCGGACCCAGAGCGGGAGCACTTTCCTGGCCCCCAGCCCCAGCCCTGGCCCTCAAGGCTCAGACTGATGGAGCCATTCAATGGTCAAGGGCAGGGGCTGGTGTGGGATCCAAATCAAGAGACGATGTGGAGAGGCGAGGTGAGCCCCGGGAAGGTAGGATGAAATGAGTGGGAGAGACAGGGAGACTTGTTGCCTCCCAGATGTGTGACCTTGGGTAGGGCACCTTTCTGTGCCTCAGTTTCCTCACCGATAATAGGGGAATAATAATTGCACCCATCATATAGGTTTGTATGAAGATTAAGTGGTTTATATTTGTACAGCACTTAAAATAGCACTTGGCACATAAGAAGCCCTGTATAAGGATTGAATGAATGAATGAATGAATGAATGGACAAGATCCCAAGACTCACTGTATTGGCCTACTAGTCCGCACACTACCCCAGAGACCAAACCTGCTTTGCTATGTTCTAGTCCCCAGCCCCTAGCCCAGTGCCAGATACACAGTGCGCATTTGACATCTGTTGTTGAGTGAGTAAATGACCACTGACTACCAGGTGCTTGTGAGTGCCTGGCTGACTGTTGTAAAATGTTCTGTCCTGTCTAAAATGCAGAAATGCGTTGGGATATGACCAGAATTCAGAAGGCTAGAGGAGAAATTTTCTCCATTAGTCATTATTTCTTCCTTTATCACTCATTAATTCAGTCAACAAATATTTATGGAAGCCTCTTCAAGTGCCAGAAACCATCCTGGAGTGGGCTGGGGTGGGGAAGGCTAGACGAGATGGGCAGGGATCTGTCTCTTGGGGGTCTCTGGTTCTAGCAAAGAGACCCTGGCAGATCGTACATGAAGGAACAGGAAAACATTGGGGAAGGGAAAGTGTCAGGAGGAAAAGAAAGCAGGCCAAGCGCTGGGGCCCCAGGAGCACTCGGCCTGCTGGTCTGGCGCCTCTCGCAGGCTCGCAGGAAGCTGGGGCAGCCGCATGGAGGCTGGGAGCCTGGGGACTGGGGAATGGCAGGGAAGGGGCCAGAGGTAGCCTAGGGGCCAGGGAGCAGGACATGGAGCAGTGGGCAGATGGGGTCAGAGAGGTAGGTGGGGTCACAGTGGGGAGTTCAGCTTTCTTCTAAGCATGAAGTGAGCTGGAGGAGACTCTAAGCAGCCCTATCATTTACACTTTGGGCTCTTTTGGGAGGTGCTGGGAATGGAAGCCAGGTCCTTGCGTGCTTGCTAGCGCCCTCTATCATTCAGCCCCAGCCCCAGCCCCTAATTCACACTTTTAGGATGATTGTCCCAGTAACTATGTGGAGACTCATTGTGAGGGAGAAACTGAGAAGGGGCCCAGACAGGAAGCAGGAGGTCATTGTCAGGGTCAGGCCAGGGCATCCGGTCTGGACCAGAGTTGGTGGCCAGGCTGGGGCTGGGTTGGAAGGCTGAGAAGTAGTGTGATTTAAATGTGTCCCCCGAGGCCTGATGTTGGAAATTTCATCCCCAAATCCACATGTAGTGGTGTGTGGAGGTGGGGCCTTTAGGAGGTCATCAGGATTAGCTGAGTTGGGAAGGTAGCTGGAGACAGAGCTGGCTTACTGTGCAGCAAGGAGACCCTGGATGCCAGGCAATGCCAGCACCATGCTCCTGGCTTTCCGGTCTCCAGACCCAGGAGCCGAATAAACTCATGCTCCTTCTCAGTCACCCACTCCCAGGTACTCCTCTGCAGCAACAGGAAAAGGACTAAGACCTGAAGTCACAGAATTTGCAGATGGGCTGATGGTGGGTGATAAGGGTGTCTTAGAGTGCAGGATGGCCTGCTAGGTTTAGGTGTGAGCAGGTATGCAGATGACAGTGCCATTTGCTAAGATGAAGAAATGAAGAAGGAAGAAGCTTGGGGTGGGGGGAAGCCGGACCCTCCCGGGACCGTGTTAGCTGGAAATACCTATTTTCTCTCCAGGCAGAAGCATGAAGTAAGCAGCGAGGGCCCACACCCGAGGTCCCGGGAGTGGTCTGAGCTGGAGATTTCAGTGTGTGAATCACTGGCTCAGGGAAGATGGAGAACTGTGTGCCAGGAAGAGATCACTGGGAGACAGACTGAAGAGAGAAGGGTCTCAGGGCAGAGTCCTGGGATGTGTCCACACCTGGTGCTTCTGCAGAAGGGTTTAGAGGAGGGAGATGAGGGAGGTGGGAGGACAAACAGGCCAGGTGGCCAGGCCCAGCGGATGGACATGACTCAAGAACAGAGTGACCCATTAGGTCAAAGATGAAGGCAGGGAAGTGGCTCTTGGGGCTGCCAACATGGAGGTCACTGGTGACTGCAACAGGCTCCTCAAGGGAAGCCAGGACAGATGCTCGTCTGGAATAGGTCACGAACAGGAGGAAAGAAGACAACAGAGAAGGCTGTCAAAGCACAGCACTGCCCGGGGCAGCAGGAAAAGGGGTGACCTTGGGGTTCTGGAATGGATCTTGCAGGTGGCAGATACGATGTATCTCCGTGCTTACCCAGGTGACCAAGTAAGGAGGGACATGGAGCAGGACAGCAAGAGGACATCTGTAGGAGCAAGGTCCGGGGGAGGCTGCAGAACACGGGCTGGCTGGGCTAGGGGCAGGACAGCTCGCTGCGGAGCTGGGGAAGCAGGGCGTGCCAGGGCAGTCGGATTCTCAGACACTTCCATCCTCTCGCTGTCCACCAAGCAAGGGTGCACCAAGGTCACGGCTGAGAGCAAGGCGGACAGATGGGGCACAGGAGGCTTGGGGAGTGAGGAGAAGGAGTGAAAGTTCTTTTTAGAGAGTGGAAAAGCACGGACAAACTGGAAGGACACGCAGCCTGCCAGGCAGTGTCAGGGGCCCTGTGAGACCTGCCTCATGAATTTCGAATGAGCCCAGACAGCAAGGCTCAGGGCTGGGGTGGGGAGAGAGGATTCACCCCAGTGACACAGGGCTGGGGCCCAGGATACCTGAATCACCTTCCACCCCCGGTTCCAGCATCCCTTGAGGTCTGGTGGATTAGAGTCCTGGTGGCCCTTTCTGAGGGCACCCTCTCCGGCTGGAGGTGCACTGGGTGAAGACATGGAGAGATGACGGTGACCTGATTTCCAGGACTCAGCTTGCATTTGGTCCAGGTCCCTTTTGCAGGGTTTGAAAGCCTTATGTGACTTCCATGCTACATTTAATGCAGATATCAGAGAGGTAGTTGATTAATTAATTTATAATAGGGTTTATCATTAAAGATGCTAAGTTATTACTGAGAATGCCTGGGGCACATTTGTGTCCAAATAAATATTCTTGTATATGCTAAGTGCTGACGTGGACTTGCCAGCATTCCAGGTGTGTCATGTAAGGACCTGAGACACCCAGGTGCTGGCAGGAACACGGAGGGAGCTGGGGCCAGACGCCTTGATGGGGCAGGATGGTGGCAGAGGGAAGTCTGCTGGGAGAGCCTGACCTTCAGTTGGTCACTGAGCATATATGAAGCACTAAGATTTTCTCTTTTTTAAAATTCCTTTCTTTTCTTTTCCTTCCTTTCCTCCTTTCTTTTTGTACTAGGGCTAAAACCCAGGGCCTTTGCACTGAGCTACATCCCAAATTTTTATTTTGAGCCTGGGCTCAACCTTGCAACCTTCCCGCCTCAGCCTCCCAGAGTGCTAGGATTATAGGCCTGCGCTAACCAAGGCTGGCTGCTGCTTCTGCCTCTTCTTTTTTTCTACAGGAAACTGACATTATTCATTGGCAGCCTCAAGTGTAATACCAGGCAGGCTATTGTGAGAGAGAGGCCACAGACCAAATTAAAATGCCTAAATCACATCTTTATTGAATCAAGTTAATAACACAGTGAGACGCAAGGTAAGGGGAGATTAACACACTTACAGTGAGTGCTGGTGGGAGGCAGGTCCCTATGACCTAAATATCCCACCTCTCCACCTAACCCCCCTTCCCCCGGAAGGGTCCCGAGGCCCAGCCTGAGTCTGTGCAGGGCCCCCGCACCTGCTCCCGCATGGCCAGCCCTCCCCACCGTCCTTGAGACTGGGCCTGCCTCCTCCCAACCTGCTGAGCAGCTCCAACTGGCATCTGCATTTCTTGGACAGAGGAAACATGCAGCCGGAACAGGTGTCACCAGTGGGTGGCCCTGTTAGGAATGACATAGCTGTCAGTTCAGAAGGTGTGTGATCGGGGCTTTATTAATTCGTTTTACTGGTCTACATTCAGGATGTATCGCTTCATCTGTCAGAGTCTGGCCTGTCTCATGAGTGACTTGCGAGTCTGTACCCAGTTTTGTCCGTCTTCATTTGTTTCTCTTGTTCTGTAACACGACATGATTGATTTTTCCCCTCCCCTTCCTGGCTCCTTCTCCACCTGCGGCCTGGGGCGGGGCTCAGGGCCAACTGCTACCATCCAGCCCAGACAGGACCGGCTCCTGTCCCCGCAGGGTCGGACGCAGGGTCAGCTCTGCCGTGGCCCTGGCTCAGCCCGGCCCGCCGGTCCCTGGTGAGCCGGAGCGGGACGGGACAGGGGGGACAGGCAGCTGCGGAAAAATCAATTATTTTTAATGTGGCACGATGTCTACCCCTTGACTACTGTTTCCTCATCTGGCTCTATGCCTTTTCCTACAAGTCAGTCAGCAGTGCTCCTTGGAGGGCCAACCCAGGCTTCTCTTTTAGGAGGGGGATGTGGCAGGGGACAAGTGGCCTGGCCTCCCAGGGATCCCAGCAGGAGGGGAGAGACAGCCACGAAGTCAGGGCAGCCAAGAGCAGAAGGCCAGGGGCCAGCAGGGTGGGAGGTCAGAAGGGGCTTCCTATAGTCCCAGCCCCTCAGGAGGCTGGAACAGGAGGGCTGCTTGAGCTCAGGCATTCAAGACCAGCTTGGGAACATAGTGAGGCCCCATCTGCAAAGCATGGAAGACTCCTGGAGGAGGTGACATCCCAGCCGAGGGCTGAAGGGGCCGAGGGAGGAGGATGGTGTGGCGGGCAGTGGAGGGGCTCCTGCGAAGCCACAGGCCAAGCGTGCTGTGCTCCTGGGAGACCGAGATGGCATCCAGGCCGTTTGGGCTGCATCCTGAGGACAACGGGCAGGAACTGCAACATTGTAAGACATGCTTCTCTTTCCCCTTTTTTTTTTTTTTTTTTTTTTTTTGGTTGTCGTTGTTTTGTTTGTGTTGTTGGGGCTGAGCCCAGGGCCTCGTGTGTGCTAAGCACCTGCTATACCCCTGAGCGCCACGCAGCCCAGACCTGCTTTGGGAAGGCCGCTCTGGCTGCTGTGTGGAGAACGATTGCAGATGACCTGCAGGAGGGAGTTGGGGAGAAGGAAGCTGAGGTCTCCCCAGCGGGAGAGGAAGTGGCCAGGCTGGGGTGCCGAGATGCAGGAGGTGGGTGGGCAGGTGGCAGGGAACTGGCGATGCCCTGGCACCCCTGCAGTGCACAAATCCCAGCGAATCCTTGAGACCTGGTGGGGGGACCCAGGAATGGAGGGGGAGGGGCCTGGGGGAGGGGGGCTGAGAAAGGCTGTTGGATCTAACCCAGTTACTGTCAGCCCCAGAATAGCCTCCTCTGGAAGGGAAACTTTACGACCCTCAGGCTGGCACTTCCAGACAGGGCTGGGGGAGGTGGAAGGTAAATCCTTTATCTGCACCTGAGACACCCAGATGCTGGTCACAGCAGAGAGCAGAGCTGACTCTCGCTGGTGCCCTGCGGCCTGAGGGCCACCAGCCGCTTGCACCTGAAACCATCCCCCAGCAGCAGAGGCGCCTGAGCTATGTTTAAAACCGCCCAGACCTATTTTTAAAGAAGGAGCTATTTTTAGCCACTCTCCCGAGAACCCGCAGCCTCTTGGTAGCATATTTCAGAGTTTTAAAAGTTCCCCCTTACACGTAGCCTAAATCTGTCCAGCTCCAATTTAAGCTAATTTCTTGCTCAGCCCTCTGAGGACTGGGGGTGAGTGGTTGGCATCTTCTGGAGAGGCGACTTCGGGGAGCGTGGCAATTACCGCGGCGCCCTCAACCCTGTCTCCTCCCAGAGATCACTGCAGTTTCTGTGCCCTTTCTCCAAAGGTCTCATTTCTCACCACTTGAGTCATTAGCATCTCTCTTGTTTGGATCCTGCCTTTTAAAGTGAAGTGGCCCAAATCAGAGGTGGCATTTAAGGGACACATTCCAATCTCAAGTAATAGATTTCCTGAACTCCCCCAGCCCGGTCCAGCCCAGCCACCCCACCCAGCCCTCAGGCGACAGGCCAGAGCCTGCAGCTGGGGGTCCAGAATGGGTCCACCTAGTGGGTCTTGGCATGGCCTGGGGCAAAGGGTGGTGGAATGCTTTTTGATCTCTATGGGTCTGTTCCCACACCCCCAGCATTCCCCATTGCCGGGACCCTCCTCATTTGGGTAACTAGGCAGAAAGCACTTGTGCTTTGGGGATTTCAAAAGCTACAAGCAGGTGTACAGAGAAAGAGGTTTGGAAGAATACGTGATCAGGCAGTGCCGCTTGCCTTCCGCAGGTAAAGTTGCCTGCCTGGGGGGAGCGGGAGACAGGGGAGGGGGAGGAGGAGGAGGAGAGGAAAAAGGGAGGTGGAAGAAGAGGAAGATGGGAGAGGGAGGGAAGGAGGAGATGACAGGTCCCCAGAATGATCTGAACGGTACAGCCATGAGCAGAGCCCCCAGGGGCCCCCCAGCCTCCACTTTAAGCCCCTTCCGTTATACCCAGAACCCCAGGGAAGTAAAGCTGGAGCCCACACAGGTGAAAAGGCCCCAGGCACACCCTCGCCCCCAAAGCCAGACTCATCCTTCTCCTCCTGCCTCCTCCCACAGTTCTACCCCAGAAATCTACGTGCCACAGATGTGGTCTTGACATCTGCGAAGGCTTGGCCTTCGGCAGCCTCTGGCAGGAAGGACCTCTACGCCCCACAGCCACAGCCCACCTTTTCAGCAACTCCCAGCCCTCAGGACACCGAGGAGCCCAGAAGAGCTGGGTCCCAGGGCTGCAGCGAGGCGCAGGCTCTGGGCAGGGCCAGGGCTCTGAAGGGCACGGCAGGCCTCCTTGCCTTCCTGGTTCTCCACATGTCCTGCTAAACCAGAAGGACAGAGAGCTGGGGGCAGCATATGGCTTCTTGCCCAAGCCCAGCACACTTCTGAGAGCGAAGGAGGTGCCGCTGCAAACTAGCTGCAAACTAGCCTGGCCCAGCAGGAGGGCAGGGCACCCAAACAGCGCTGGAGTGAATGGCCAAGAGTCCCAACATCCGAAAAGACACTCATCCTGCCTACTGGGAGCTTCCGCTAGGGGGGAGGGGAACTAGTGGACGAGAACCCAGAACAGTTCAAGGTCACAGGAACTGGGAGCAGCCCCAGAGTCAGCATCTGGGGTCCTCAGTTCTGGGGGCCGGGGAAGCTTCCCCGAGGGAGATGTTTCAGCCTGCAAGATGAGGAGCAAGTAGGTCAAAGCTGCCTTAAGCACGGGGCACATCCCTCCGGGTGCTCAGGCCAATTTTAAACCAGGATTTCTAACCTCAGCCCTATCGGCATTTGGGGACAGATGACATTTGGCTGTGGGGGCGGGTCCTGGGCACTGTGGGATAGTTAGTAGCATCCCTGGCTCTGCCCGTTAGACACTGGGAACACACACACACACACACACACACACACACACACACACACACGAGGCGTAGAGGCCAGAACTGTCTGAAAATATGGCCAAATGTCCTTGGTGGGGAGGAGGTCAGGGAACCCAGTGGCCCGGGTGGAGCCACCTATAGGAACACGTTGACAACGGTGATGGTTGTCTTCTTTTTTTGTGACACTGACTTTTCATTTCCAGTTTCGTTTCTGAAGCTTTCTGTCTGAGTAAATTTTTATAGTTTCGTTTCTGAAGTTTCCTTTCTGAGTAACTCTCAATTAAAGTAAAGTGAGTGGTTTAGAGAAAAATGCTAAGTCAGTAACGCACCTGTGGCCTCCAGACGTGGTGGCAGTTGTGGAGGGAGGAAGCACACGGCAGAGTGGGAGGAAGGCAGGGTCTGGGGGAGAGCGGTGCGGGGCTCCCCAGGAGCTGGGTGATGGCAGATCGCAGTGGCACGTGGCATGTGTTCTAGAAGGGCCGCACGCACATGTGACACGCCTGGGGAGCCCTCATGGAGGCGCCACTTGGGCACACACGACCTTCCTCCGGTTTCCTTGAACTTATTCCGGCTGCTGAATGTCTCCCGCAGCTGGGCAGCAGGGAGAGGGGCTGGCTTAGCTTTGGGGTCTGCGGGGACACTAAGTCTTTGAACAGCAGGGCCAA
Organism: Hystrix cristata; assembly: GCA_004026905.1. Classification (NCBI taxonomy): domain Eukaryota; kingdom Metazoa; phylum Chordata; class Mammalia; order Rodentia; family Hystricidae; genus Hystrix; species Hystrix cristata. The sequence goes on from PVJO010001704.1 coordinate 82,447, forward strand.
GGCATGGAGGCTCTGGGCTTCCTGCATATGGGCAGCATCCTATGCGGGCCCTTCTCCCCTGCCTGTGGGCTCGTGAGCTCCTGGACACCAAGCAGATCCCTAGTCCCCTATTCTCCAGGCTTTTCTCTCTCTGCTTCTGTCTCTCCATCTCCCTCTGTCCTGTCTTTGTCTCTCACTCACTGTCCCTGTTCTGCCTCTCACTTTTCTTTCTCTTTTTCTTGTTTTCTGTTTGTTTGTTAGGTACCGGGAGTTGAATCCAGAGCCTTTGCTCTGTGCTATATTCCCAGCACAGCTGCCCTCCCCCGGGGAGCGTTGAGACAGTATCTCACTAAATCTGTAAGTTTCCCAGGCTGCTCTCGAACTTTCGATCCTCCTGCCTCAGCCTCCCAGAGTGCTGGGATTACAGGTGTGCCTGGTCTCTGATTCTCATTCTTCGTTTTCTTCCCTCTTTGCCCTACCCCTTCTCGGTCTCTCTCCTTCCCTTTCCTCCCCCGGGATGTCCATCTACATTTCCCAAAGTCCAACCAAGACTATTCCTGTGACTTGATAGTAGGCTCAGTCTCCTCCCATTTTGCCCAGAGATCCCTGATCTGTGGGGAGCAACCTGTGCCACCCTTGGGCCTGAAACTTCCAGCCCGCTCCGGCCCCTGCCCGCCAGCAGGAAGACCTTGCCGCCATGGGCAGCAGCCCTCAGAGCCCATGCCCTCATCACACAGCCTGAGACCCGAATCCTGCTCCTCTGCCCTCTGGGTTGCCGGGCTCTGAATGCTTCCAGCTTCCACAGTCCCCACAGTGACACCATCCCAAGAAACAGCCAGCACAGGACGACAACGAGCAGATGGGCAGCTCCCTTGCTGCAAGCCTCCCGGAGAACCAAAAATGACGGCACCCTGCTTCCTTGGGCATTTTAGGGTTAGAAAGCACTCAACCATCCCCTCCTGTGTAGCCTCACCATATCCCAGGAAGGCTAGATTTGGTGGCACCATATTTCCAAATTAGAGAGCAAAGCTCAGAGCGGTAAAGCAACCGACCCAGGGAAACACAACACAAAAGAAGGGGTGTACTTGACTCTGGGTCTGTCCGACTCCATGTCCAGATGTGTTGCCATTCCATCACAGCCTCTTCTATTCATTCAGTCACTCACTCACTCATTCAACAAATATTTATTAAGCACTTACTATATGCCACACTAGCTTTGTGGTTCAGGAAATAAAAGAACATATAACACAGATGAGGCCCCTGCCCTTATGGAGCTGATATTCTTGTGAAGGGAGGCAGAAAATAGACACAAGAACAAATTTAAAAATTCAAAGTTTAATAACTGTTACGAAGGAAAAGGGGATGTGAGAGGGAATGACCAGGTTGGTGGATTAAAGAAGGAAGTCTGGGTGGGCTCCCTGGGTGGGCAGCAGCAATGTTTCAGCCAAGATCTGGAAACTGTGGTGGTCTCGGTGCTGAGAGGCCCCGGGAGGACAACAAGGGGACAGGAAGGAGGTGAGGAGCTCGAGGATGCGCGCTGGGCATCCACCACAAGGCGCTGCCTCTGCGCTCCCCACAGGCCTCTGGCCTTGTCCTGCCCTCTGGCCCGGAACCTACCAGGGGCCCAACATGCAGGGTCTCTGGGCCACCTCTGTGCTGCAACAGGATCCAAGATGTGCGGTCTTCAGACTGGGACCAGCCACACCCAGCAAAACCCAAGAGCAGCAAGCAGAGAGCCTGGGGCTGCGGAGGCCCAGGCCGCTCTCCAACCTCCATCAGGGAATGGGGCTCTGAGATTCCCAGGCCCGGGGCAGCCCACGGTCTCTGAGCTCTGCTGCCTGGCCTGGACATTGCCGTTGGGCTCCCGTGGATCCTTGGACCCCTGCCCGGGCCACTAGCTCTTCTCATCTGCCACACTCTCATAGGCGCCCTCCTCTCCCAACTGGGCTTAGGGACAGAGGACCTCCAGGCTGCCAGGAATTGAGGCCCTACTGGCTTTGCAAGCGACAGGGACATTCTCAGATCCTCAGGCCCCACGAGGCCCTGGAACATCACATGGGCAGTGTGCAGCTTGGCTCTATCCAGAGGAGAAGGACAAGGGGACAGAGGCTCCTCTCTCATTTGTTCTCTGGCAGATTCTGCCAGCCGCCACCTTCCCAGAGACAAATGGTGGGCAACACGAGCTCACTCATTGTCTCAAAATAGCCACCAGGGAGTTTCAGCTCCTGGGAGAAGCACACCGAAAATTCTGTTCTTGGGCATTTTCCCTGGCGAAGAGCTTCCATCATGGGAAGTGTCCTCAGAGGGCCCTCAGAGCCCCGGTCATCTGCAGTGGCAGTGTCTGGAGGAAGGGGACTGGGATGTGGGACAGTGGGAGCCAGGGAGATGCCACCGCTCTTCAGTGGGAAATACCAGGACAGGACACAGGCCAAGGCAGGGACCCAGGAAGTCAGAGCAGTCACAGGGAGCCGAGCTGAAGCAGGGGAAAAGGCAAAGCATAGACACCCACGATGAATGCTGACACGGGGACAGTAGAAGACTAGGGCAGCAGGGCCCTTCACTGCCTCCCTCCTAAGACAGACTATGCCTTGGCTCTCAGCAAGGTCCTCCAAAGCCAAAGACCTTGACTTTCTCAAGGGCAGCTGTCCCTCCCTCTGCTCACCTACAGCCACCACCAAGAAAAGCCTTGAGAGAAGAAATTATAGGGTGACCTTTAGAAATATACAGCTCTGCCTCAGATAGAGTAAGTTTCAGCTCCCTGGACCACAAACAAAATGAAGGCCATAAGCCCTTGGAGAACTCTCAAGAAAGCTCTCAGCCTCAGCCTGCAAAACTGGGGTCCCAGCTCTCTCTGCAGGCCTGGGGCCTTCTGCCATGGGCATTCTGGCCACTGAAAGGACCCAGCCCATGCGCACGCACAGCCACACTGAGGCCAGTCATCCGCTCACCTGACAACACAGGCTCCCACACAGTCCTTCTGGCTTCCAGACACACAGAAGAGAGCAGGACACGGTCCCTGCCATGAGGCTTGGGGACCAGCGGAATGTGAGACCACGATGGCGTAAGCCCCACCCACTCTTCCATGAGCCAGCCCACCCCGCTCCACTCACTGGGCTCCCGGCCACTCCAAGCTCCAGGCAGCAGCCTCAGGGACCTTCCTTGCTGCTTGCTTTCCTCAGTCTCATCGAACCCCATGTCTGCCAAGCTTCTCACCCTCTGCCTTCCCACGCCCCACCTGGACTTGGGATGTGATTCTGCAATGGAGTCAGACTGAGAACCCTCCATAGACTCCCTTGGTTTATACCCTCCCAGTTACCTTGGAGGTGGCGCTTGCCCCAGCATCACCTGGGATCCAAACTTCGGCTGTTCTTCCCATTTGACTGGGAGCCCTACAGCCCATCCCAGCCCTGCTTGACTCAAACAACTGCCGCATGGTGGGGAGGAGAGGTGGCTGTATGGATGAATATCAGCAGCGGGGCTTGGACCCTCCCCCCAATACATCTCTAGTACCGCCTTCCTACTTCCCTCCTCTGGTTTTCTCTGTACATCTCTGCATCTCTCTGTATTTCTTTCCATCTCCCTTTCTTTGTCCTCTCACACAGAGACACCTCCTTCCCTCTTTGTCTGATCTGGTCTGTGTCCCCTCCCGCATTACCTGGCCCACATGTACAGTGAAAATCCCAGAGCTGCCATGACGTCACCAGCTTCATTACAGTCAGCACCCCGAGCATGAACACACACCAGGAATGGTCCTTGGTCATGTGCTCCCTAAATCCTCCTAATAGCTCTGACCACTGCCGCATTTTGGAGAAGGGGTAACTGAGGCTTGGGGAAGATGGAGAGCTTGTTCAGAGGCACACAGCCTGCAGCCCTTACTGATGTAGCATCTCACTTCTGCTTTTGCAGACCTGCCCCAGAGCACTTGTTAGAGAGTTTCCATCTGCACTCTGAGAACAAGCTCAAGGCGTGAACGGAGTTTGTGTCAGCATCCTGAAGGTGAGCAAGACATGGGAACGACCAGGACAGACCAAGCCCTGTGCTTAGGCCCATGCTCCAGTGAGGAGAGGCAGGGAAAATGTGTATTCAGGGCAGGCACTGTGTGGCTCCAGGCCTGGGTCCCCACCCACAGCTGTGTGGTTTCGGCCCTGTTAGCTAACCTCTGTAAGACAGGGTGAGAGGCCTAGCACAACGCCTGGCGCATTGGTGCACAAGGTGAGAACCCTCGGGGGCGGGGGAGCCTGGCTCTCGCCTGGATCAGTCGCAGGCAGTGTGGACTAGGGGGCCTCTCCCTTCAAGCCGCCCAGGAGTTCCTCAGAGCCTGGCTCCCTCCTGTTGGTCTCCAGAGAGACTGGAATTAGACATACACACTGTGTATAAGAGGCTCTAGAAGTCCAAGGTTTTGGCCTCAGTTTCCCTGCTTGGTTTCTTACCTAACCCACTCCTCTGCAGCTGGATACTACCTATGCCTGTACTGCCCTCTGCTGGACAGAGTCCTGGACCCTCAGAAGAGGGCACATAAAGCATGCTGAGGACCTGAGACTGAGCTAACACTGCCTCAGTTTCCTCCTGAGACCACACCCCTCCGCAACTGCCCTTTGGCCACGCCCCCTCAAAATCCAGCTTTCCCATTGGTCAGTGCCTGGGAGGCCCAGCCCCCTAGCTTGTCCTCAGAGACCATGCCCCTGGAGCTCCCAGCATCCTCTGCTCCACCCTCCCCTAAGTCCATTAAAACCGCAGGCAACCAACAGTTTCACCAATGTGGGTTTTACTTCCAATTTTTATTAAACTTATTAAAATTCCTATGTCTTCCCATCCCCCAAAGCCCAATTTCCACCTGGCCCTGTGCCTGGGGCAGGCTCATTTGTATGAAAGGCCCTATGGCCTGCACAGTCCCCAGTCCTTACTTCCAGGAGCTGCAAAGGATGTGCCAGAATTTAAATCAGGAATGACCAACCTCTGGGGGCCACGACAGCCAGCCAGCCTACCGCCCCACCTCCTGAAGACTCTCCAGCTGTCCCAGCCCACAGGTCCTGCTTCCCTTCTAGAATCTTCAGTCCTCTCTATGGGCCACTGACTTGATTCTAACACTCCAGCTCATTCATTCATTCAACTAACGTTTAAGAAGCATCCTCTAAATGCCAGGCTTCGGAGCAGCCACTGGGGCAGGGGACAGCCGGTCCCCTGAGGCTGATGAGGAGAAAGATACAAACGGTGAAGTAAAATCAATTATTACAAATACTTAAATAGAATATGTACAGCCACGATCGAAACCTGGCTGCCTGAGGGCTGAATCCAACCTGCAGATGTTGGCGAGAGCTGTAAAAATGGATGGGGTATTTTGGGGGCCAACATTTAAAAATCTGGAGGATTTCCATTAAAATATGGGAGTTTGGGCTTCTCTGGTAAAAACCAGAAACTCTGGTAACACCAGGTCTGCATTTCCCCTCGGCAACTGCTGTGTGGGCTGAGCATCTGCAGTCCCCATTCGCCTGGTGACATCTCAGGGGCTCCCTGTTCAGTGGTTCCAGGAGGTGGGGCCTTCGGGGGTGATTAAGCCACTCAGGTGGAGCCCTCGTGAATATTACTGCCCTTATTCTGAAGAAGAGACCCCCAAGAGCTGCTTGTTCCTTCGGCCATGTGAGGACATGGCTAGAAGGCACAGTCATTATCCAGGAAGCCTTCAGCAAATGCTGAGTCTGCTGGTGCCTGATTCTTGGATTTCTTTGCTTCGGGGACTGTGAGCAACCATGGATAGCTCTGGCTTCCAAGCCACCCGGTTGATGGTCTTTTTGTTTATGGATGAAGACGGCACCTCCTCCTGAGCTGGACTGCAGCTGCGTTGTTTCGTGGGGGCCCCGCATCGGCTCTCTGGCTGATGCACTTGGCAATATTCCAGCACTCACACTCATCCATATTTCTTCCTAAGCAGCTGAAGGCATTTGAATTTCAACCCCCAAGAGGGGATTGAAGGACAGACGGGGCCCTTTTACCAGGGCTTCTGGAGGATTTTGAGAAGAGGTGGGCTTAAAGCTGGGAGTGGGAGAAGAGCAAGCTCACCCAGAGGGTGGGCGTGGGGAGGAAGGGCCAGTGCTCTGACTTCATCCATCTCCTGGGACCTGCCCCAGACAGGTAAGAACAAGGCTACAGTGTGGGCCGGCCACAGGGCCTGGGGCACATAACAGGGAGAGTCCCCGGGTTGTAGGATCAGGGCTCTCCTCCCTTAGGATGCACCTTGATAGGGGTCTGGTGCGCGGGACAGACTCAGGAAACATGGTTCTCTTTGCTGCTGTATCCTTTGGTGTCCCCCTTTCTCCTCCTTTTCTGTCCCACTTCCTTTCCCTTCTGCTCTCTCCGTCCCGCTCTCTGCCTCTTCCTCAGTACCAGTGGGTCTATTCATCATCTCCCCAGCCTCCCAGCTCCTGTCCTCTCTCTCCTTCTCCGGGGCCTCTGCTCTTCTCCCTCCCACTGGCGCTCCGGCCTCCAGCAGCACCCACCCAGGAGGCACCACTGTCCTCCCGGCTCCTGTTCCCATCTCAGACACTGCCCAGGCATCCGAGTCCTGCAGGCCTCCCAGCCTTGCCCTGCAGTCCAGATGTCCTCAGGTCCTCCCGATTCTGCCCCTCCCAGGTCTGCCACTCCTGTCTGTGCCCCTCACCACCATCTGCTGTGGCCAGACACCTGCAGTGACCTGCCAGCTGTGCCACTCCTTCTCCACACCGGGAGCGGTCCCTCCTCTGCTTAAAGCCCCCACTGCTCCCCACACACCCCTCTGCCCAGGTGAGCCCACCTCTCCCGGCCCGGCACATGAGGCTGGCTGTGGTCTGACCCCCCTTTCCCCTCCCTGACCCCACCTAGTGCAGTCTGGCAAACTCCAGAGCTGTCAGGGCTTGGGAGGGGCTGTCACAGGCACCCCGAGGGGAGAGGCCAGGGCGCCAGCCAAACACCCTACAACACACGGGACAGCCAACAACAGGGAAAGATCTGGCCCAAAACGTCAACAGGGCCAGGTGTGGGACATCCTGGGAGTCAGGTGCAGGAAAGCAAACAAATCAATACACAATCAGAAGCTGTGTGCGGACTTGCTGGTCACTGGCAGCCATGTACACGAGCGATCTGTAGGGTTATAATGGAGCTGAAAATTTCCTTTCACCTCATGATGTCGCCGTCATGGCGTCAGAGAGCAACACATTTCTCCCGCTCATGGTGACTCTGATGTCAACAAACCAAATGCACTGGGCCTGTGTAAAAGTAGACCGAGCAGTTATGTGCACCACAGCGCACCTGATAATGGTAGTAAAAGATTATGCAAAGGTCAAGTCAGCCACTGTACTGTACTTTTACCATTATTTTAGAGTGTGCACCCTCTGCTTCCAAACAACATTTACTGCAAACAGTCAGCCAGGCGACACCAGCGGCAGCCATGACCGTCTCATGTTCTCTGTGTCCCCTGATGGCATCTGGAGGCCACGCTGAGGCTGGGTGCAGTGGCCCATGTCTGTCACTTCAGCACTGCGAAGGCCGAGACAGGAGACAGCTCAGGTCTGGGCAATTTAGCGACTTAGTAAGACCTTGTCTCAAAACCAAAAAGTTAAAAAGGGGGTGGTGCTGGGGATATAACTCAATGTGAAGAGGCCAGGTTTAATCCTCAGTGTTGAGAAAAGGGGGAGAAAACAACAAAAAAGAGGGCACATGGAGTGAGGGTCCTGCACTACATAGGCGTGTGCACACGCCTGTGTGTATGTGCACACGGTGTGACATTTACACGATGACAAAATCGCCTTGACAGGCAGCTCTCAGACATATCCCTGTTTTGAAGTGACACATGACTGTGTACATTCTTTTATCCACTCGACAAATATGTGCCATGTGTCTACCACATTTTAAGCGCTGCTCAAAAATGGATTAGTGCTATTTAGAAAACAAAGCACAGGCAGTGCACATCTGTAATCCCAGCTACTTGGGAGGCTGAGGCAGGAGGATGGAAAGTTTGAGGGCAAGTCCAGGCAATTTGGTGAGACTGTCTAAAAAAAAAAAAAAAAACATTTGAAATAAATGGCTGGAGTTGTAGGTCAGCGGTAGGGCACTTGCTGAGTATGTGTGAGGCCCTGGGTTTGATCCCCAGCCCTACAAAAATAAATAAACACAAAGTGGGAGGGAATGGAATGGGCCTGGGGGAGAAAGGCCTCCCAAGAAGGCGGCATGGGAGTGGGTGACTGATTACTGGGGACCTGTGTGCCTGAGGTGGGGAGGGAACTGCAGCAGAGGCCTGGCAGGCCGAGGCTCCGCGGGGCCATGCCAGCGGGTGGAGCCCTGGCCGGCTAGAGGGGATGCTAAAAAGGAAGGCAAAGGCCACATTTTGTAGGCCTGGCAAGGAGCTTGCATTTTGTTCTACAGATGGAACATTTGATAAATACCAACTAGAAACTACAAAAACAGACTTTCTAACAAACCTTTAAAATGGTCAAGTCAGGCTGAGTGAAAACAGGCTTCTACATATTTTAAGTTTCTATGGGGGCTGGAACTTTATTGCCACAAAAGAGCTGGTTGTGCCTTTGATAAATACCAACTTTCGGTCAACCAGTAGAGAGCGAATGGTTGCTACACCCATGGATGCGGCTGCAGAATATTTCAGGACGTTAATTTATGGTCTCGCCCCGCGCTTCCCTTCTCTTTCTTTCCAACAGGTAAGAGGCTGTGGACTTACTTGTCCCACAGTGGCAGAGGGACGCAGCATCTGTGGGAAAAATTCTTTCCCTCCTGGTTTCCATCTTCAAAAGCCCTTCATTCACTGGGGGACACCACGCCCGGGCCCCTGGGGGCCAGCCTTCCCTCTTTCAGGAGAAAAAGGATTGGGTTTTCCTTGGCTGAGGCAGGAGCAGGAGCTGAAGAGCAGGGTGAGGTTTGGTTGGTGCAACGCTGGTTTAAAAACAATTTGAATTTAAAAGTTAAACATAAAGTTAGAGGGGCAACTCTTCTCCCTGGTTTATACCCAAGCGACAACAGATATCCACAGGAACGCTGGAGCATGAATATTTGCGACAGCATTATTCACAATAGCCACAAGGAGGAAACAGCCCTGGTGTACACTAACTGATGAGTGGGTAGAGACAAGGTGATATATCCACACAGTGGATTATTATTCAGCCGTAAAGAGAAAGGAAATTCCGACTGGAGCCACAACATGCGTGAATCTTGAAAACATTATGCTAAGTGAAAGAAGCTAGTCATAAAAGACCATATATTGTACAATTCCATTTATATAAAATGCCTCAAATAGACAAATCTATGGAGATAGCAAGTCTATTAGTGGTTGCCTGGGGCTGGGAGGGTTGGTAGAAAATAGGGAGGAACTGCTCATGGGTACAAGGTTTATTTTTGGGGTAATGAAAATGTTTTAAAATTAGATTGTGGCACAGCTTACTCAATATCATTGAATTATACTTTAAATGGGCAAAGATTATGATATGTAAATTATACCTTAATAAAGTTGTTTTTAAAAACATCTTGAATTAAAAATCAGGAGTTTTTTTTCCCGGAAAAATCCAGATTTTGGCTTCGCTTGAATGCCAGGCATATTTCTCCATGGCAACAATGAGCTGTTGATGGGGCATGTGTCTTTGAGATTGCCACAGTCCCCACACTGCCTGCTATATTACACCTGGGCAGCTTGGCTCATTTATCTCGCCCACGTGGACTGGGTGGCTGTGGATGTGAGGCCATCAGTCTAAAGTTTTGTGACCCTGAGTGCTGAGTTACCAGCCCTATTCCCCATCCCATGTCTGTCCCTGGCAGCCAAAAGCCCTGGTGACCAGAAGAGACCATGTGGACAGGATGGTGGGTTCTCAGCATGGACCTGCCCAATAATAAAGCACAAGAGCTTTAAAGCAAGAACAGCCACCTACTAGCTCTGCGCCTCAGTTTTCTCAACTATAAAATGGGGACAAGACTAGTGTCTGCCATCCTAGGGTTACACCGAGGTCATTTGCCCAGCACGTAGTAGTAGGTGCTCAATAAATGTCATTCTATAATTTCTTGTCTGCAATTTCCAATTCCCAGATATTCCAAAATCCAGAAGCTTTTTCATAACTCTTGTGGCCAAAAACACCTGACTGTCTCACCCTCCCTCCCTTCCTCCAATGTTATCAATGGCTCCAGTCTGCCCAAACAAAACAGATGGGAGCAGGTCAGAGCTCAACAGCCTATCCAGACCTCCTGCTGCATAAGAAAGAATTTCACTGGCCTTTGTCCCTGGTACCTGGGAGGGAAACTCTAAGTGCTTAGAGTTTCCTAAGTGATAGGAGTGTCCGCTATTCTTGAGGCCTTTGGAACACACCTGAATTTATGCTAAAGAGATGAGTGATTCGGGTTGAGGCCTGGTCCCCAGAAGATGAACGCTTGCTGAGGGCTGGGGCTTTGAGCCAGCCTGACCTTAGGGAGGGAGGAGGGATAGAGATGGAGAACAACCACATGGTCAGTGGCTCAGTCCATCATGCCTGTGTCAAAATCCCAATAAAACTCTGGACACCAGAGCTCTGAGGGTTAGCAGCTGTGGGAACCCAGCTGTTTTAAAGTATCCTCTCTCAGTCTTTGGAAGACTTTCTGGGCCAGCCCCTACCCCTCATGTCCCTTTGGCCAACGCCAGAAGTCACCTGCAGTAGTTAGGTGGTTCCTGTGCATGTTGGTGGCCTTTTCCCTCAAACTTTTGTCTCTCACATGGCAGAGGCTGGCGATACTGGAGAGCCTCAGGAGTGCAGCCAGGCCGCGGGCGGACCGGGCTGATGACACCCTGTCCTTGCAGCTCCCCAGGAAGGACCAGTTCTGCATAGTCCCGGCAGGGGGCCCTGCGACCCAGGGTGCTTACCCACTCACCCCCCACTTCCTCTCCAGGCTTGCTTCCTGTCCTGCCCTCTGCTCCGTGCTTTCACCATATTTCCCAGGATCACCTCCCAAGAAAACAATGTGAACCCAAAACACCTCTTTAGGGTCTCCTTTGAGGGATCCCAAATGAAGACCCCAACACCACCGCCACCACCATTCCCGGACCTCTAAGGCCTTTGGCGCTGCCACTGACTCTGATAATCTCCCAATTCCATGACCTGCTGGACTTGTCCTTAACCAAGTCCTCTGGGCAGCTGTTGGCCTGTTACTACTCTGGTTGGCCTGCGACTCAGCCCCCACCATACACATGCCAAGGGACCTGGTTCATCAAACTATTTCATCTTCTGACGTGGTGATTGGTTTGGGGGCGAGTTTATGAACTTAGCTGGTCTAATCACAGTCTGCCCTGGAGAAAACTCTGAGCAGGAGCGATTAGAAAGAAGCTCTGGAATCCTACCTGAGCCAGGAGCCCTCGTGACCACCCTTCTCTCCATACGGACAACTCCTCCCCAAGAATGACGCTCACTCAGAAGAAAGCAGATGGAGGAAGCGATGCCGATAAAATCCCGCTGATATCATCACCTGCAGGCAGCTATACCTAAAGCCCAACCACCCCACACCTTCAATTACTGAACCAAGAGAGTTCTACCACCACCGTCCTCCCCTTCACCGAATTTGACTGGGTTCTTGTCGTGTGCAACCAAAAGAATCTTTAATGACATGTAAATATCCATTTCTCTGACTTGGGCTTTCTGTGTTTTTAAACACAAAAGTATACAAAAGCACTTGCTCTCCAGGGTGTGAGCAAGAAAGCCAGGCTGCCAGCGCAGGGAGACTGAACGGGACACCATGGGGGGACTCTTTCAGCATCGGTTAAGGTAGCAGGGTGACAGGTGGAATTAGGGCCCCACAAAACCTATCTTAAAATAGTCTGTGGTGGTTTACAGTTAGAAGCATAAACACAATAAACCCACAGGCCACCATGCTAAGAGAATAATGAAGGTAAAGGTCACCCAAACACCAGTACTGTGATACCAAGACAGCTGACCTAAGAATCAAGACAGCTGAGTGACTAACGGGGGGTAGTACATCCAGAGTGGTTCCCTGAGCCAAGGGGTGAGTCCAGACCAGGCAGGACAGATTGGGACAGCAAGAGAGTGCATCTTGCTACTCAGAACAATATGAAGTTTACAACTTGGGAGTTAGTTATTGCTGGGATTTTTCATTTAATATTTTTGGAAACTATGAAAGGCAAAAATGTGGATAAGGGAAAGACTACTGTATGAATAGAACCCAAGAATAATAAAGATTATCATTCTCATTATGATAAGCATATTACTCTCATCAACTCTGAGAATTCCTCTTCCTTTCTATTAAGCTAGACATTAAAGCAATTTGAGAAAGTATAAAACAATGCCAGTCACTAATTTTTTCTAGTTTGGGAAAATATAGTTATTTTTCATAAAAGAATGTTATTAACATGTAGTGGGCTTCTTTTTGTTATGTCGCAATGAACAAATAAACAGAGTTCACAAAAAAAAGTTGATACATACTTCAGAAAAAAAAAAGTAGTGTGATGTTTTTTCAACAGGTGGCGTTACCCTCGTATGGGGGACCCTCGAGGATGTCATATATCGCAGAAAACCCACCACACTGCCGCCCTTAGAGAAGAGCCTGAAAATGCATGTGCAGCAATCTCAGTGACCGAGGTGCAGAGCAGCAGTTCGCCATGCTAATGAATGTCTGGAAGCTGATGACCACCACTTTGAGCACCTCTTGTACTTGTAGAGGCCAAAAGTAGCTTGTATTAATCTCATGATGTCTCAATAAATTTAGTAGTAAGATATTTATAGAAGTTTTTCTTTTCCTGAAGCAGGTATACATTTTGGGGGGACTCTGTATTTATACATTTTTTTAAAAATGTGGAAAAGGCCAAGACATTAAGTGAGGGGTGAAGCAGGAAGGCCACCTCGCCTGGAGGAGGCGCTGTGATTGAACACAGAACTCAGGTCCAAGCTTCCTGGTGGCCAGTGCAAGACAAACCTGATGGGTCGCACAGATCGTGTGTGTTCGTAAGAGGACAAACAGCCCAGACGGTGTGGCGGTGGCCCTGCAGATGTGTTGTCCTGGAACCCACGTGCTTCGTTGCTCCTGGGGCTGGTCATGGGCCCAGGGGCACACCTCTACGCCTGCTGGGAACCCGGGTCCACAGGCCTGGAGCCTCCAGGTCCCCAAGGCCCAGCACAAAGCACATGGTGGTGTCAGTCCCCCAGGCCACTGTGGAGTCTGCTTTGATCCACATCCCAGGTTTTTACAAGACAGCATCTTGCTAAATTGCCCAGGCTGCCCTCAGACTTGTGGTCCTCCCACCTCAGCCTCTAGTAGCTAGGATTACAGGTGCGCACCACCACACCCTACTCTTCAAGTGGTGCCTGAAGCCGAGATCCCCAAGAATTACCTTGTCCTTGGTCATTTTTATTTTATCGAAACATTTCCTTTTCTCATTACATAACAAAACAGATTCTTGCTGACTTCTCTGCGCGGCTGATTATTTCCCAGAAATGGGTAGGTCTCTCTTCGTGCCAGGGTAGTCCTTAATGAAAACCCAGTTAGCTGTGCTATGCAGGGAACTTTGCAAATGGCCTGCTTGCTTTCCTAAGCAGATCAGCCTCATTTTGGGGAGCTGAGGAAAAACACAAATCTTCCCAGTCTGTGCTCAAAGTCCTTCTGGAATAATGATAACAATGACAACTTGAAATCCCTGTGCTAAGCCCTGCTCGGGGCACTTCTGCATGCAGGCAGCAGGGTTCAACAACTTGTCAGCCGCATGGCCCCCGGCAAGTCCGTTTTCCCATCTGTACAAGAGGTGATCAAAATATATGGTGAATGCTAAAGTATTTTTTTAATTATTACAGTAAAAAAAACACATTGCTGTTAACTCCCTCAAAAAACTCCTGCTCCCTCTGAATACATTTATCTCATTGTTCTTGCCACTCTCTGAAGCACTTCTGGAAGTTTTCTTTCATGAGTATCTTTAATGATCGAAAATACCCAATTACTGCCGAGTGCCATCCGACAGGCTCATTAAAAACATCACTGTGTGTCCTCATCCACCTTATTCACTGGATCTGGTACCGTGCAACTTCCAGCTCTTTCTCAAAGTCAAAATGACCATGAAAGGTAAATGTTTCAAATCAATTCAGGACATCGAGGCAGCCATGACAGCACAACCAAAGGCACTCACCAACGAGGACTTCCAGAACTGCTTCAGAAAGTGGCAAGAAAAATAGGATAAGAGTGTTTAAAGGGCGAGGAAATATTTTGAGGGGTATGCATGGCAATATGTCTTTTATTGTAATAAATTTAAACAATTTTTAAGATTTTTTTATTAGTACGTGGTTGCAATATATAATAAATGGGGACCTAGTACATGTATATTTGATATTTTAGCCCTTTTTACTTCTCTTTCCCTTTCCCTCCCTCTACATATTTAGATCTCCTTCCCATCTGCAAAAGGTCTAAAAACATTCACTGTCTCTTTTGGTCATACCTCGTAGAACAGACGCATTAGACCCACCCTCATCAGTGCACTGAATTAGGATGTGTGTGCTGTGGCCAGCTTGCCTGGAGCTAGTCACCACAGCATCCACTAGACACTTTAGCGAAAGACGGTGAGAAAGACTGCTCAAGAGGGTCCACTACACTGGGGGTTTGGTAGTAGGGAGAGGGATCCAGCTGGACTCTGGAGATAGACCTTCGCTGACTTATGCTGGTTTGAATTAGCGCTTTGACTTTAGGATGATGTGAAAATGATACAAATGTGGTCAATGGAAACCATACTTTGAATTTTGAACGGGCTGATGATGTGCGTCCAATCCTAATCCTCTTTCTGGACGCTGGTCAGCGCCACAGCGTGCAGCTCAGTCAGCCCTGTAATCAATCACAAGGGTGAACCGCGCACACTGTACGGTGTGCTATGTTGCTAAGCGAGGGTGTCTGTAGGTTTGCTGTATTTGATGCAGTTTTTGGTTTTGGGTATTTTCAACTTATAACTCATTTATGGTATCGTAACCCATGATAAATCAAGGGGCATCCATACAAGGGCAATGGAGGTTTACGGCAAGAGCAGGATGTTGGCCAGGGAATGGCCAACAGAGCAGGAACATCAGAGGGGAGAGAGAGTCACGCAAAAGAGACTTGACAGTGTTCTCGCTGAAGGCCGGCCAGGGCGAGAACACATCCCGGGTGAGGGATGGAGAATTTGATCAGGTGTCAAGGATGGGGGCTTTTCCCTGAACTGATCCCACAGGATTCTTGCTAAAACTTGCCTAAGAGGGCTGAGGGCAGAGCCCAAGGTCAGGGCCTGGCCAGCAATAGGATGGAGAGGAGCCTGATTCAAACTGGGTCCAAGGACAGAGTCTTTGTCACATCTCACTGCTGGTGATTATGATTAACCGCACTCGGTTGGTCAATTGTAATAATTAATAATGTATCCTAATAGCTGGTTTGGGGAAGGGCTGCCCCAAACTCTGCTTTCTCCTCTACCCTCGAAGGCACTGACCTTGGGCTGCGCTGCTCCAGCAGATGGCAGAACCCCGTCTCTCCCTAGATGGCTTCTGTCGCCGGCTTCTGGCCAGCCCTGCCTGCCTGCTCCTTCCTGGGCACGAGCAGCGCCTCCCCCACGGGAGCAACCAGAAGCCCCTCGCCCCCTCCACACCCCTCTGCACCCCTCGCGCTATCCTCACAGACCTCCCGAAATCCACTTCCCACGTCTTCTGGCCTGGAGGGTCAGACACCTGCCTCCTTCAGCAACATCCTTAAAGCTCGCATCCTCCGCGTGGCCTGCCCGGCCATGCTCGTCACCCCCCAGGTGTGAATACTAAATCCTTCCTCTCCACCACTTGCTACTTTGGTCTTATTACATCATCTGGCCGCCATGTACTTGTCAGTTACTGTTTTCTGCAGACTTTAAAAAGTCCTCCTCCTCCCACCCGGTCGTACCCACAGTGTGATCCCGTGAATCTTGCATGGGGCTTTGAAGCCAGCCGGAGCCAGGTTAATCCTGGCTCCATAAATGACCAACTGTGTGACCCTGGGCAAGTCAATTAACCTCCCTGAGCCCTGGACTGTTTACCCGCCAGAATGACGGAGACAATCATATTACTTTAGCAGTGGGGCTCCCCGCTGCGAGGAAACCTGGGTTTTTGGAGGGGTGAAAACTCTGATAAGCCCTTTGAGGCAGAGCGAAGAGTCCCCACCTTCTACGCCACAAGGGGCTGCTGCAGAGCTGAAGGTGGCCACCTTGGGCTGACAACTGACTGTTGTTTGGGGCCTGGGGTGAGATGGTCAAGGGGAGAGCTGGATACCTGGGGACAATGGAAGGGACTGGTGCTCGGTGGGGGGACGGAAAAGGAGGAGAGATTAAGAGAGGACCCAGGGTGCTCCACAGGCCCCATTCTTTTCCCATCTTCCCCATCTTGATGAGGCCGCGATGCAATCTGTCCCAAGAGCGGGCCAGCTTGGGGCAAGGGGTAACCAGATCAGGGGTCTCTGCCCTCTGGGTCCTTCCTAGAATATTTTCAGCTGCGTAAAATAAAAGCCATATGATTACAGAGGAAACCAGTGACAGGGAAGATGGTGAGCAAACTGCAAATTCGTTGTGCTGTTGTGTTAACATATGAAACGATAAGATCCAGGGGACGCTTACTAAATTCTCTTTTGAAGCTGTGCATCTCAGAACATCTGCAAGAGCGGCAGTGTGGTGTGAGACGCGGGACTCCTGCTGGAGACTCTCACAGCCCCTTTACTGAGGTCTGTTGAGGGAAATGCTAAGTGACATTTTCAAGTTCGAGAAATAAAGAACTAATTTATCCCCCATGTAGGTCCAGACTCTCTGAACATTGTGGAATTCCAAGCTAGCAACCCTTGACCCCATGTTCCTTCCCAGTCCCCAATCCCTGGGGATCTCACCTCTTGTACGGTGGCTTGCATCTCCCTGTCCCCACTGCTACTCCACTGGGGCCTCTTGGCTTCTCACTTTGATGGACATAGCAGCCTCCCTTACCTAAAGACTCCATTCCATCTGGGTTCTACCCTGAACTCAGGGAGATCATCCTAAAATACAAACCCAACCATATCCCCCCTCATTCTGAATTCCTCAGTGACTCCCTACTGCCTGTATAGTAAAATCTGAAAACCTTTGCAAAACTATTGAAAAAAAAAAAAGACTCTCCCCCAGCTCCCCTGTTTCATCTCTCAATGCCCCTCTTCTCCTGACTCTCTGCCTTCCTGCCATTCTGAATCCATGAAGTTTTGAGTATCCGCCTCTGCATGAGGGCTTAGGCTGTGCTATTCCGTCCACCTCTATGGCCCCAGCCCCAAGTCATCCACCAAGCCAATTCTAACTGATTTCCAAGTTTCCCCTCAAGTGTTGCCTTCTTTGTGCTCCACTTCCCCCATTTCCACTGCCTGGGCAAAGTGGGTGCCCTCCTGCAGGGCTCCCACATAGCTGGGCGCAGATGTCAACATGACACACACCACTGGACAAAGTCTGTCTCTCCAGGAGATGGCAAACTTCAGGAGGGTGAGGGCTGAGTCCTTTCCCCTCAACTCCCCATATTTAGACAGTAGCTGGTGCCCAGGAGGCCTTCAGTGGGTGTTGATGGAGAAAATGAATAAAAGATGAAAAAAACCCAACACGTTCTCAGTATGGAGTAGGGGTGGGTCAGATTGACACTGTTATGACAATCCTCCTATTTTTCTTAAGTTAGAGTCCCACGTGCTGGGAATAACAAGTCGCATGCGTTTTGATCTGTGAAATGTGTGGTAACTTCTTGAATCCAGTTCTCCATTCTTCGAGGGACCCCTCTGTTATATATCCGCACCTTAATTAAGGGGTGATTATTTCCTCTACCAAGAGGCTCCTCGCTTCACTTTCATTCAGTAGAGAGTTCTTGCAGTGTGTGAAGAATAGGATTACTAGATTTATAGAAATTCAATTTACATGTGGCTTTTCAGGAACAGATGTCTTACGGAGCCAAGCCACCACTCTATCGGTCAGCCTTCCTCAAGGTAGAGTTTATGGGCATCTTCTAGTCCCCTCTGGCACCTCCCTACTTAACCCCTTCCCTCCTGGATCTGCTGACACCATCTGGGCGCGTGAACGCCTAATCCAATGGCCTTTCCTTGGCATCCTGTCTCCACTACTCTGAGCTGTACAATGCAGCTGACCCCTACATTCTTCCTAAAAGCCTTATCTCCATAGCTTTGCCCAGTGTCCTGCCCCACCCAGTGCTAGCCCTTGAGTGTCCTAATGTGTTCAGTCACTCTGGGTTCCACTCAACATCTTTGTGCAGTTCACAAAGACAAAGAGGACCAAACAGAGGACTGATGTGTTGAGGACACATCAACAGTCTTCTCTTTCATAACCAGGCATCGAACCCAGGGCCTCGAGTATGCTAGACAAGTGCTCTGCCACTGAGCTGCACCCCAGCCGGAAGGAAGGACTCCTCTTCTTCAGCCACCATCACCCGCCTGTTTTGTATAACTACTTCCTCTCCCTGGTGCCCCAGATCCATCCATCACCGAGCGGAAGATACCACAGCCCAATCCGCACCTCTCCCCGACACGTGTGGAGTCCTGCGAGGTGACTGCCTGCTCATGCTCATTGCTACGACCCCAGGACTCAACACAGAGCCTGGCACACAGCAGATAGCAGATAGGTATGAGGCTTTGACTCTGTGGTTCTCCCAGGAGCTGCCATGTTCTGGTGGGATCCTTCTGGACAAAGCTGATCGGTCCAGTCTGATCACCTGACCTAAAACTGACCAACTGAAGCCCTTCTCTGGGAGTTTGAGCAGAGAAGGGAAGCTCCAGGCCCCAGTCTTCTGGTTAGTGCCAGTGGGCTGCAGCCCTGGGTGACTGAGTCCCGCGCCCCAGCCGTGCAGCCTTACCTGACAGCACCGTGAAGACGGCCGCGAAGGCGTTGAGCTTGAGCCCGTCGATGACACTGCTGGAGTGGAAGAGCTCAAGACACATGAGGCTGAAGCCCACCACCAGCAGGAGGATGTAGAGCACCTCGGAGACCACTGACAGCCAGAGCACCCCTGCAACAGAGGCAGAAGGCTCATAGTGAGGCCCCCCCAGGGCTCCCGCTGTGCCCCTGACCCCCAGTGCTCACTGGGGGCTGCTAGTACTTGCAGAATAGCCCCGGCTGATGGACGGCCACCTGGTCACCCTCACTGGAGACTGGCCGAGAACCCAACTGCAGTCAGTCAGGGGGTGGCATTCTCTGGGTGGCCATTAGTGGGCATCCTGGGAGTGATGAGTAACTAGTCAGATTGAAAAGAAGACTTCTCCATGGCTGCAGTTGCTAAGCAGAGCCATGGAAAGAAGACCTCACTGGGCCCTAGTCACCAGCCACAAGGGCTACCCTATTCCAGACTTTACCTGAGACAAATTTCTCTATTGTTAACCCAGCACTCATGAGGTTCTGTTGCCTGCATCCCACCTCACACACACATCATGCCTGCCCTCCAGCAGTACCTACTCTTTCATCTATACTGCATCCTATTCTCCTATTTTCTGGAAATGACCATTGCTACTCCCATGGCTTTGACATTGTGGTTCTCCCAGGAGCTGCCATGTTCTGGTGGGATCGTGTCCTTCTGGACACAGCTGATTGGTCCAGTCTGATCACCTGACCTAGAACTGGCCAATCAAAGCCCTTCTCTGGGAGTTTGAGCAGAAGCCACTGAGGTACACCAGGAAAGACCGGATCAGATGAGAGTCCAAGCATTCTGACCGTGCAAGCTCCTGGTTGCAGCTGTTCCTAAAGTTAGGCTGCATCCCCGCCCTTCCAGAGGCTTTACTCTTTAAACATTTTCTTCCCTAAGATAGCACAGCTTCCCTTTTCCCCGTATCATTTGCAACTTAATTTAGTGGGCATCTGCTGTTTTTCCCACCCCCCCCTCCCCGATATTATCCCCACATGCTTTTTACTTGGACAGCACCACTTTCTAGCGGTCTGTACGGGCCAGTTGCAGGTGTCCCATGTCCTAACCCAGTATTTGGACATATGGTCATTTCTAACCAACCATTTCAATGTCCCTCCAACTCCAGGCACTGACTTAGGAATGAAGCTCTCCATCCCTCGGTTTCCTCATCTATAAAATGGAGATAATTATAACACCTATCTCATGATTTTGCAAAGCACTATAGAAAGTCTGATTAGTGAGAATTCCAACCATGCATATTATTACAGTAGTTACACAGGAGGAGCACGGCAGGGGTATGGCCAGCAGTGACTAGAAGTGGAGCCCAGGGACTTCCGATTGAGGTCAAGGCTAGAGACAGAGTCAAAAGGGAAAAATGAAATTGGGGATGCACATAAGACTTCTAAGCAAAAGGGTGGAGGACATAAGATGAAACTAGAAACCCATCTGTGTGCCTTACCTTGCTCGCCACACTGGCTGTGTGGCTCAAGCAAAGCCCTGCCTTAGAGAAGGGGTGAGGGACCTGGGCTCTCTGGGATTAAGTCTGCTATGGAGACCAGGTGCTGGGATCACAGCTGCCTGGCTGGGATCAAGTCTCTTCTTCCCTACTGATGCCAGACAGGTGTTCCTGTCTTCTCACTGTGTTCCCAAGCATCCGTCTGGAAGTTGCAGCCCATTCAAGCCAAGGAAACTAATCACGATAACAATAACGAGTGTCATTGTTGTTTGCTAATAGCAGCAACAATAGTAACAATAAAGGGGGACCATTCTGAGGTGTTCATTCTGTGCCAAGTCATGATGGGCAATGATGGTGTCCCACCCAGTCTCCCGGGTCACTTTGTGCATTTTCTGTCTTCAGAGGACTGTTCTGGGCAACTGGAGCCCATCTGCCCATCTTTGTTCAGAGAGTGACTAAGATGGTCCATGTCCCTCTCCATGCTGACCAGAAGGCCCTGTCCTCCTGGGTCAGCTCTGACCCGCTGACCCAGCCCTGGCTGGGTCAACTCTGAGATGTGACTTGCGCTGGAAGAGGGGCTCCCTGGAGGAAGACCTAGTGATTGTCCTAACTAACTCCATTTTGTTTCTTTCACCTGTTTTCTCCCTCCCTCTCCCTCTCTCTCTCTCTCTCTCTCTCTCTCTCTCTCTCTCTCTCTCTCTCTCTCTCTCTCTCTCTCATCATTTTCCTCCATAGCTTATCTCAAGTTCCAGGAACAGGAGCCTGGCAGGCTGACAACCTTGTGACGGGAACCAAAATCGTTCCCTCAAGCAGTAACAATATCCTCGGTGCTATAGGACCCTGCAGAACCAGACCTGAGCTGATGGTCACCCAGACCATGGTGAGTCTCACTTCCCGGCTATCAGGGCAGGGCACACAGGGGTGTGGATACCCCAGTCAGGGCCCCTATCCTGGGTGTTCTACACATCCACACCATTCCCGAGACAGGATTCTAAGAACACCACCTCAGTCCCCTAAGTCAAGTGCCGTGGCCCTTTGGTTCCTGTGATCCCAAGCCCAGCCAGCCACCAAGTATGATGGGAAGGTGGCCAGACTGGGAGAAGACTGTCTTCAGACATGCAGAGGCCAGACACCCCTGAGCTGGGCTTGGGATCACAGGGCCTGACCTGGGCTGACAGGCAGGTGAGGACACACTGCGGGTCTCAGTAAGGGGACACAGAGTGCTGGGCAGAAGGTAGAGAATGGCCAGGAAAGAGCCCAGGCCTGGAGGAACTTGCTGGAGGCCTCAGCCGCACTTCCGGCTAAATAAAGGTGACCGTGGCCTGAGCTGCCTCATGAGACTGAGGACAAGTGGGTGAACTTGAGCCACTCCAAGGGGTCCACTTGGCAGGCTGGGGTCCTAGAGATGAGGGGTCCAGAGATGAGGGGTCCTAGAGATGAGGGGTCCAGAGATGAGGGGTCCAGAAGAGGGAAGAGGCAGTGTGGTGCTTCCTTTCTCTCACGGACACCCGAACAGTGACATTGGTCACCCAGGAAGGCAGGAGGCTGAGACAGGGCGGCGATGAGGCTGCTGTGGACATGTGGAGTCTCCGTCTTCTCGGTGATCTGGCAGCACCGCCAGGAGGCCCTGGAGCTGACAGGGAGGCGAGGGCAGCGGCAGAACGCAGGCACTCGCTGAGTACCTTCTGTGATTGTTGAAGAGATGGTGGCTGGCGGCTGGGAGCTGGTGAGTCTCTGAGAAAATTGTAGCACAAGAGAACGGGGGAGGAGGCAGCAGTAGGGGGCTATGAGGTGGAGCAGACCCAGTGGGTGGCCCCCGCCCTGCAGCGGCACCTGGGTACCCACTCCCACAAGTCGCACCCATATGTCTCTGCCCAGGGATGCCCTGGTCACCAGCGCCCACACCCAACCCACCCTCAAGAAGGGAGTCAGTCCCACCCTGAGATGGTGACTAAGTCCTCCGAAGCAGGTGACGTTGTGCAGCATGGTCTACTGGGTGGTGTTTTCTCACGAATGGTTTAAAATGGGGTTGAGTCCCCAAATTAAAATGAACCAAAGAGGGATGAAGGAGCAATTCACTTTCTCGTCCTGTTACCTCCATCAAAGGGTCCCTGTGTGGTGCTAATGGGTCTTTAACTCCTTTCCTGGCGCTTGTCAATTTTTACAGCCAGAGGATGAACCTGAGGCTCTGAATTTTCCACAGTGCCCAGTAAGTCTCCCTACCGTTTCCACAGGTGCTTCCTTTGCTGGTGATTCACCAAGGGCCCTGCCCCTCCCTCCAGTCCACAGGGGCAGCAGCTCTGTGTCCGGGGCAGCCGCTCTGTGTCCGGGGCAGCCACTCTGTGTCCGGGGCAGCCGCTCAGTGTCCAGGGCGCCGCTCTGCCCAACCCCGCCGGGTCAGCCCCCAGCAAGAAGTGAGAAGTCCTGGCATCCTTCCCCGCTCCCTCCCTAGCCTGAGCCAGTGGGGACTGCTCCTGTGGAGAGCTCCTCACAGCTCCAGCTCTCACTGGCTAAAGACCCATCCGGCCTTTCCTCCTCCAGCCCAGGAGCCATCTCCCTGCTCCAGCCATCTCCCTGCTGTTGCCAGCCCAGTTAGCCACCTGCCAAGGAGCTCTTTCCTCAAGGTGCCATCACTGGACCATGTGGAGGACTACGTTTCCTGCAGAGACCCTCTTTGATCTATCTTTTTTATGGCAATGAATCCTGATGTCCGTTTGAGTACTAAGCCAGTGGCGTCGGTGCTGTCCCCAGCCAGCGACGTCAGTGTCCTCTGATGAAGATCACGTACAGATTCGCAGACCCCACCTGCCACCTCCTGAATCAGAAACTCTGGTCTTAAGGCCCACTCTGTGGTCCGATGGGCCCCACAGGTGACACTAGGCACAGGTTTGAGATTTCACTAAAGTCCCCTTTTAGAGGGGACATATAAAAAGTGCATCAATTTAAGGAAAAATCAAGCTGGTGCTAGGGTGGCAGGCGTTGGTGTGTGGCAAATCGACAGCAGGTAGAATGGGAATAATTAAACACCTGGAAGCTGTGCGGAGTGCCTGGCCCGCAATGGACGCTCCCTTTTATTGCTTCTGTGGTTCTCAGGCACCGTGGACAGGGAAAAAGGGAGGGACAAAAGGCTGGCAGCCTCGGTGATGCAGGGAGAGGCGCCATAATCACCAAGATGATTGTCCCCAGTCTCTGAAACTTGCCACTAATGGCTCGATTTGCAGCACAGAATGGGTGACCTTCGGGGGCAGAAGAAATGAAATGATTTCTCATCAGGTTCAGGGTCCGTGAGGTGACAGCTAATCCTGTTAGCTGCACTTTTTGCCGTTTTAAAAAACAGCTTCTCAAGGCCTGCTCTGACCCTCCATTGATGGAATTGATGGGCTTGCAAGAAAGAGTTCCCTTCCGCCCCATCCGGCCCTGCGTAGTGTCACCAGGACCGGCTCCTGGGCTGAGAAGAGGACACGGGTGGGGACCAAGTCTTGGCTGGGTGACCTTGAGTGGGACCCTTACCTCTCTGTCCCTCCAGGTCCTTACTTGAAAAATAGACAAGTCACGAGCACTAAATGAGACAGTACCCAGAAATCACACGAGTCTGACATTCTTTCTTGAAAGTGTTCAAGGAAGTTAAGTATGTTTATTACTTGTGAATAAGTATGATCATTAGCACTACAGTCAGGTGTAATTAAAGTTGGGGACACGTTCTGAGAACCGCACTGTGGGGCAGTCTTGTTGTGGGGACATCACGGCAGGTGTCTACACACATCGGGACAGTGTGGGTCGGTCATGTAACATGGCCCCTCGAGACATGCCGTAAACACATGAAGAGGCTGCCGCCACTGTCTCAAGGCATGTGGCTTTACAGTAAGCGCTTTTCTTTTTTACAAAAGAAAGAGTATATGCTAAGTAATAAAGCAAAGTATGGTGTAGTGAATACATAAGCCGGTAGCATAGTTATTTTTATCAGGTATGTTCTGTGCATAACTGTATTCAAGTAGGCCTTTGACACCAGCGTCATGACTGGCAGGTGACATATTGTGATGTAGGACAGCTATGATGTCACTAAGATATAGGAATTTTTCGGCTCCATTATAACCTGTCATGCAGTTCGAAGGGGGTCAGGCGGGTCTGTGGGGACCGACCAGTGTGTGTCCTGGTTTAGGGGCAGCCCCAGACCATCCACACAGCTATCACAACGTGGGGACCCAGCTCTAGTATTGCTCCAAGACTGTCACCATTTTAAGAGGTGGGAGGCAGAGAGTGGAGATCGTGAACCCGGGCCGGCTCATACGGGCTGACTCCTGGCTCTGCCAGTGACTGGCAGAGAGGGACCATGACACGACCCCAGCAGACCTCAGTTTTCTCACCTGTAAGGTGGGTCCTCCAGTCCCCCACTTCATGGACTGCCACAGGGACTTGGGAGAGTTCACCGTGAGTCAGGCGCTCAAAGCCAAGACTCGCCCACCAAAAGCCCTACACACGCCGTCAGCTGCTCCCAATGCGACCATGGCTGTTCCTCATGTGACAGAGCCGAGAGGACCAAGAGACCCGGGACAAATGCTCATCAGTCGTTGGACAAGTAAAGCCAGTCTGAAGATCAGAGGGAAATTGTTGCCAAGTCCCATGAAATCCTAAGACATAATGGCATTTCAAGAGAAAACATTTTTTTCTCAAAAAAATCCATCAGTTTAATACATCAGATCAATAAGTCACGGCACAGTGGCCGCCGGCTGTGAGATCAGTGACACACCCCGATACTGAGCAAGTGGCATCATGTAAATGGCATGAGCCAGACCCCCGGGCTGGAACCAGCTCTGTGACAGCTGCTGTTTTCGAAATGTCAACACTGGGAGCTCAGAGACCCGGTGCTTAGGGTGGGAGGAAGGGCTGGGGCCTCCGAGAACCACGAGGAGCAGCTTCAGGGCCTCCTTCCGCAGATGAGAGGGCTGGGGAAGAGCCGGGGCCACCGAGCCAGCGGGGGGCAGAGTTAGGGTGGGAGGCACCTTCCATCCATGGGCTGTTTTCTGTCACATTGGGGAACAAGTCAGCTCCACCAGAAGCAAAGGGACTGAGGTTTGGGAGGAAGGAATGAGGCAGTGGGACAAACAGATGGCGACTCCATCACATGTCAGCAACCCCAGTTCCAAGCCTGATACTGCAGACCTCTGGAAGATCTCTCTGTCATGGTGGGCCTCAGTTTCCCCCCAGGTAACACAAGTGGGTTCTCAAACAGGCCACCAACAGGCTGAATCCAGCCTGCAGAAATGTCTTGTTGGGCCCACACAGTATTTTTTAAAATATCTGAATTCATTATCAGCATTTAAAAATAGGAAACTTCACATAAGAATCCAGATTTCTGGATTTTGTTTGCAAACCATGTGGGTGCAGTGGTCCTGGACATTTGTCCTTACACAGGGACGGCTGTGAGGCTGAGCTGGGGCTGTCCCTCAGCCAGGGCACACCCAGGGCCAGCAGGACACACCCTACCTCTCAGCCTTCCACAGTCCTGCCTGGCTTTCATGAGCGCCGGAGTTCACAGCCTCCCATACAGTGTCTGAAGTCACTTGAGTCCCTGATACTACAATACAACACTTTAAGAGCCCGCATGGTCTTTTGATACCTACATGAAAACAGCAAACTCCCAGCTCCCCAGCTTTCTCCAGGCTGAGGTTCTAGCAAACACCATGGCTTCCCCTGCATGAGGGTGTCAATTCTGAGTTAGATCAAAAGGAAAGGCTCTCAGCTCACACACCCAGAGTGGCTTATCCAGCCAGAGCACAGATCTGAGAGCCGTTCCAGAGAGTCGTCTTGCATACCCACGACCTTTCCTCCAAGGCCCAGAGAGGGTGAGCGACCCAAGGTTACAACACTCCGAATCTTCCTTTAATGAGTCCGGAAGCATTTTAGGCTTTGACTCAAAGTCATAGTACTACTCTGTGGGATATACAAACATGCTGGGTAACAGAGACCTTGGGGACAGAGTGCCACCTCAGTGCCAAACACACGCTCTTCAGATACACGGGCCTGGGCGGGAGGTTTTCTGCATGGCTGTCTTTCCGAGAGCCACCCTTTTGTACAACCTTGTGACTCAGGTCTAGAGCGCACACACACCAGCCCCTCAGCCTCGCCAGGGGCAGGCGGGAGATGCAGACCTCCTGGCTCCAGGCCTGCAGTCGCCAGATCCCTGGTGATTCAGATGCATATCTCAATGTCTTTGTGTGGCATTTAGTGCCTTGGGGCACCCCAAAAATGTCCATGTCCTCATCCCCAGACTATGAATATGTCACCTTGCTTGGCAGAGGATATGACTGAGAATTTGCACATATGATTGAGATTTCGAGATGGGGACATTACCTCGGATTGTGCAGGTGAGCCTAGTGTCACCACAGGGGCTTTCTAAGACGATGACAGGAAGGTGGAAAGGTGATCACCAAAGCAGAGGTCAGAGTGATGATGAGCCAAGGCATACAAAGGCCTCTAGAATTAGGGAAAGGCAAGCGAACAGGTCCCCCTGGAGCATCTAGAAAAGCACATGGACCTCTAACACTCTGTGCCCCATGAGACTCGCTTCAGAATCCCAACCCCCAGAAGTGTAGATCCGTGCTGTTTTAAGCCATCAGGTTTAGTTATTTGTTACATCCACAACAGAAAACGAGTACACCTCCTTTCCTTGTTCAAGGTCACCACCTCCAGGAAGGCTCTCCTGACCTCCCCAGGCCCGTCCTAGCCCCAGACAGACCCCAGCACAAAGGAAGCTGCTCTACCACCTGCACGTGGTAGCTCGCTGTGGTGGGAAGAGCCTGGACTAGGGGTCAAGTAGGTCTGCATTTGACCTTGACCTTTACCTGACCTCTCTAAACCTCAGTCTCTGACTGTAAGTGGAGTCCACACGACTGACCTCGCAGGGTTTCTGGGCAGGTTAAATGAGATAACGGCTGCGTCCTGCCCCTGCCTTGTCCTTGGCACACGGTCGGGTCTCGGCAGATACTGGCATACCCAGGCGATGAGCAGTCCCCAAGAAGCGAGTCTTTTCCCCTCTTGGGAGACTCATAACTGAACAAACTAGTTTATCACTGGAACGAATTTTGACAATTCCTTATTGCCCCCAGAGTTCCACAAGGCTCTA
Organism: Hystrix cristata; assembly: GCA_004026905.1. Classification (NCBI taxonomy): domain Eukaryota; kingdom Metazoa; phylum Chordata; class Mammalia; order Rodentia; family Hystricidae; genus Hystrix; species Hystrix cristata. Next base: position 109,877 of record PVJO010001704.1, read on the forward strand.
GTCCCTGTCAATTCAGAAACGTCTCTGGCAGACATGCCCTTTAGAAATGGCTCTGCTGGAATCCAGGCGCAGTCGCTGAGCATCTGAGATGTGTCATAGTGACCTTGGCCTTCAGCATCAGGCGACAGTGATTTTTCTTTCTCTTCAGGAACCAGAAACTGACTTGGAAATAAGCTGCAGACCACACAGACTGGGCTAGAGGTTAGCAAGGAAATGGGAGGCCAAGAACACAGAAGTCTGAGGTGGAGTTCTGGCCATGCAGGCCCCTGCCTGGTCCCTGCCGGCTCCCAGGGCCTGCCTGTCTCACTGCCACCTGGGGCTGCTGAGCAGACAAAGGGATGGAGACAGGGCAAAGCAGAAGCTGCAAACCAGGTGCACTCTGATTTGCCGCAGTCCCCACCCCTCCCTGTTGTCCTTGCCACAAAGCCTGAGGGCCCCAGCCCAGAGACACCCGATTACAGATGGAGTCCTGTTATGGCTTGTACCTAGACATCCCCCCAAAGCCTCATGCGATCACAGGAGGAGCTTTCGGAGGTGGCTGGATCTAGGGCGTGTGATGCTGGGGGCTGGGGATTTAGCTCAGTGATTAGAGTGCTTACCTTGCAAGCACAAGGCCCTGAGTTCAATCCCTGGCACCACCAAAAAAAAAAAAAGAAAAGAAAAAAAAATGTGATGCTGATATTAACGATCAGTGCTGAGATTAAGCGTGCCCCACCCTGTTGTAGGTGGCACCACCCAAAGTGCGGGTACCCTGGAAGGGATAAAAGGGAAAGGCAACTAAGACAAGCCTTCATCGAGGGGCAGGAAGACAGTAGTGGGAGGGAAGAGCGAGCCCGGCGGGTGCAGTCTGGGAGGACAGAGATGGTCGGGGCCGGGGAGGAGGCCCAGGGCGCTGCTGGGGAAGGGCCTCCTCGTTACCCTCCAACTGCCACCTACTTCACCTCTGAAACGAGTCTGAATGAACACGATGTGGGGGGCTGGTCCCTGCAGTGGGCTGGAGGGGAGGAAACTGCTTCCCTGCTGCGCAAAGCCCAGCTCGGTTACTGACCTGCTGAGCCTCCATCTCCTCACCCATCTCAGCAGGGGCCCAGAGAGCTGAGCAAAGCCTGTACGGAGATGCCCCTCCTCAGCCCAGGAAGGCCTCCGTACGTGCTACCGTCCCCTTCACCGCAGGACGGCAAGCCTCACGGCATCTCGGACCCGCAGGAGCCAGGCCACGCTGGGGAGGGCTGCAGCACACTGAGCCCGCTCCTCCCTGTGCCCCTCACCCCCGGGGTCTCTGCAGCCCGAGGCCTTCGGACCCACCACCCTGAAGAGTCCCCACCCCAGACTGCACTAAGCACCACGGGGACACGGACAGGACAGGACTGGGATCCAGTCCCCGGAGCCCCAGGCTGAGGTAAGGGTGAGACATACCCAGGGGCACCCGGGGATGAACAGAAAGTCGCTCTCCCTGGCATAGAAGAGAGGGAACTGAGGCACAGAGAAGTCAGCCACTGCTAGTGAGAGGCACAGCTGGGATTCAAAGCCCAGCTCCCACCACATAGGCAGACCCCGGTGTCAGGCTGATTCCTGCCAACAAGCCTTTGAGGAAGGGATTAGAGAGTCCAACTTATGGATGAGGACAGTGGCCCAGAGAAGGACAGTGACTTGCCTGAGGTCGCACAGCATTGGCGTGAGAAGGCAGGCTGGCACCCAGGCCTGTCTGAGCCTCCCCTGCCAGCTGTACAGTGGCTACACCCTGCTCCTTGCACCGGCCATAGGCCCTGCCGGCAGCCAGTGAAGCCTATGGTCCTTTCTCCAAGTAACACCTCTACATGCACAGAGCAAACATACAGAGACTGGCAAAGGAAACTAATTAAACTGAAATGGGGTTATGAAAACATGCTTTAAATGAGATGTATAATATTAATATATGTGCTTGTTATTAATGAATGAAATAACAAGATCCAGTACGAGTCTAATAACTACTGTCACTTCAAAGGAGCAAGGAAAGTAGTGCTATCTCAAGATATCTGCAAACTCTCTAACTGACAAGAAAAGTCTGTGATTTCTCTTGGTGACAAAGACCCAAGTCAGCAAGTCCTGCTGAGATTTATGTCCTCCATGCGTCATGGAGGGAAATACAAACTGCCAAGGAGAGGCTGGTCAGACTCAAGATGGACTCTTCTGCCACCTAACTTCTAGGGTCCCCTGAATTCTGCCCGATGACCACTTGGTAGGAATTCCCGACAAAGCCCCAGTTGCTTCTTCAAATGCAAATTCCTAGGCAGACCCTCCCCCAAGAAATCTGATGCTGCAGGTATGAGAAGGATCTGCAACATACATTTTGAGCAAGTGCCCAAGGCACAGCCCATATCATGAGAAAGAAGTATTTTTTAAAAATGTAAATATGAGCTGGGCATGCCTATAATCCCAGCACTCTGGGCGACTGAGGCAGGAGGATCAAAGATTTGAGGCCAGCCCAGGCAACTTAGTGATTTTTTTGAGACCCTGTCTCAAAACACAAAATTTATAAAGGGCTGGGGAAACAGCTCAGTGAGAAGGTCCTGGGTTCAACTCCCAGAATGGCAAAAATAAATTAAACAGATATATATCCAATCTCAGCTGCTGCTGCAACATTTGGGTGTGTTTCATTATGCTTGGAACAAACCCAGCTTAGCTTTCAAGGTTCTACCAGACGATCAGGCCCAGGCCTGCCTTGGACGTCCCCCGCTCACTGCAGCTCAGCCACCGGGCAGCTCCCTTCCTCACGGCCTGCTGGAGGCCTCTGCCTCGGCGGTGCCCTCTGCCTGGAAGGCTTTGCCCTCAGCGCTGCTGCTCAGTTCAGACAGCACCTGCGCCTCCTTCTAAAGTCACCGCCCCGTCACACACACAGGCACTGCCTACCCTTCTCCTGTGCATCCCCCTCCTGTGCATCATTTGAAATGGGGCCGTGTATTTGATTTTTTATGTCTGCTCTGCCCCACTCTGTAAGGAGGGTCCCCGACAGGCAGATGCCCCCTCCATCTTGCCCAGCACCGTCCTGAGACCCTGTCTGGGCCTCGCGCAGGAGGCACAAGGTCACCCCAGCTGTCCCTGGGGGTGGGTTCCAAGACCCCCCGTGGGTACCACACTCCCTGGATGCTCAAGGCCCTTGTATAAGAAAGTGTAGAGTTTGCATTGATCCTGTGCACACCCATCTGTATGCTTTAAATCATCTGCAGATGACTTAGAAGGCCTGACACATTGTACATGAGATGTGAATACTTGGTATACCGTACTGTTGAGGGGAGACTGACAAGAAAGAGTCTGTACATGTTTGGTACAGATGCAGTATTCCCACCTCCGCTGTTGTCGTGAGATGTCAGTGATGTCTGCAGGGTGGGCCCAGGGCCCGAGGCGAGGCAGCAAGTGTAGTGAGTGTAACCCTTCCCTTCCTCTTTGCTGCTGGGTGTGCAGCAGCCAGAACTGGAACACAGCGACCGGGAGACAGACCAGCCAGGCACCGGTGAGCAGGGCTGCATGGCCAGATTGGGAATCCCGAGGGTCTCTAGAGACGGCACTGCCTCTCACAGGTCTTGAGGGACAAGAAGAGGCCAGAAAAGGAAGCCGGGGGTCAGCCTGGCTGGATTCAGAGGCCAAACAGAGAGCCGGAAGCAGACAAAGGAGGCCATTTCGTCCCACGGCAGCAGGGAGGCCAGGGGACTGACAGGGTCTGATCTAGGTGTCTAAGAGCTTGTGCTGGCTGCCACACAGAGACAGGGAGGAGCAACAGGAGGCACCCTGCCTGTGGGGGCCACCGTGGGGACCCTGGAGCCACAGCGTCTCTTGAGGGAGGAAACCAAGGCCAAGGCAGCTCCGGGCAAGAGCAGCCCGATCATGTTCCCCTGACGTGTGTCCCACAAGGACAGTACCTAAGGGGCTGCAGACTCCTAACTGGCTCTGTCAACCTTGTCCCCATCACACCAATGGGGACATCACGGCCTATCCAGAGCATGTGGTGGGAGGGCTGCAACTACTGAGACCCCACCCCCTCCAGTCCGCAGTCAGAGAGCAGCCTAAAGCTAGAAGGAGCCACGAGGGGGCAGCTCCTGCAGAGCAGCCCGCGTCCGGGGCTCAGAGGACAGGGTGCCATGTTCTGGCAGTGTGCCAGGCTCCACCCTGCTCCCCGTGACCCTGCTGAGAAAGTCCCAGCCAATACAGAGACCCCTGTGGCCCTCCAGGATGCTACACTATAGCTTTCTGCCGCCTGTCAGGGTCAGCAGCCACTTCCTGTAGGAGGGCCTCCTGCACCCCTGCTCACTTCCCTCCAAAGTGGCCTCTCTGCTGTCCCTCAAATGCAACAAACACATTGCTGCCACAGGACCTGTGCGCTTGCTGTTGCTACTGCCTAAAACACTCTTCGCCCAGGTCTGCTCTGGATGCGGTCTGGGTGTGCTCCCCAGGGGTTCACCTGTCTAAATGTAATCCCTACTTCCTCCGAGTTTTTCCCAGATGCCACTTCTCAATGCTGTCTTCCCTGACTCCACTATGTAAAACTGCCAGCGCTCCTTCACACTATTCCTAGTCTCCTTCCTTCCCCCCCTCCAGCATTTGTCACCATTTGTACCTAAGGGATCTTTCTAGAATGTAGATCAAATCTCCCCTTCTTAAAGGTTTCCAGGGCTCCATTGTGTCTCCCATCATATTCAAAATAAAATCCAAGCTCCCCCAAGGACCCTAACTTCTCTGGTCCCCATCCTCTTCTCCAGCCTTTTCTCCCCTCGTCCCCAAGGCTCCTTCCCACCCACAAATGAGTAAGACTCTTTCCCACCGCAGGACCTACACATGCTTTGACAGAAACATGAGTACAAGAGTCTCTTCCCTTACGCCTTCGATAAAGGCGCAGGACAGTAAGGAATAGGAACTGATGCTCTGCTTGCACGACGAGACCACAGACAGGACCAACAGGACGTGGTGGCAACTGCGGCCACCAGGCGGGCCTCACTGGGGGAGGCGCCCCCTGGCTCCCACCACCTGCTGGAGATTCGCTCTCAGGGCTGCCAGGTCTCCAACTCCCGAAAGAAGCCAGACGTCCTGATTTTTATGTGAACTATCCCCATTTTGAAGCTTGGACTCCAGCCTCAGATCTCTGGTCTCTGCCAGCAGACTTTGCTTTGTTTTGCTTTTGTGGTACTGGAGATTGAGCCCAGGGCCTTTGCCCTGAGCTATAGCCTCACTTTTTCATTTTTTGAGATAGGATCTTATTTCCTGAGATGGTCCCTAAGTTGCCCAGGGTGGGCTTGCACTTGTGATCCCCTCGCCTCAGCCTCTAGGAGCGCCGGCACTATAGGTGTGCACCACCACACACTGCTGAGCAGCTTTTCTTTACTCCTCCTGTGCCCCAGCTGGCACACACAAGGAGGAGACTTCACTGCTGAAGCTGATCTTGAAGACACAGGCGGCAGAATGAACAGAAATGTTTGTGGACAGTACTCTTGGCGGACACAATGGATGCAGCCCTCTGGCTGAGGAGGAGCCACCCTGCGGGGGAGGGAGAGCAGGGCAAGAGCCTGCCTGCCTGCCTCTCTCTTGCAATCAGAGTCTCTACTTTATGACTAAGGAAGCAGACAGCTTTTTTCTTGCCGCCTCCTCCCCCCAACTCTCACCTTGACCAAAGGGATCGCGGCTTTATCAGTCTGGCAGAGGAGTCTAAAAATATCCAGACTCACCAACTCCGGGGGTTTGTTCTCTCATCTGGGAGGCACCCACAAAGCTTTTGCCAATATAAATGGCATTTCCTTTGGTATTTTTAAAGATCAGAGAATCCAAGGGAATAAGCAAGCCGGACGGGGGCTTTTGAGATCACAGCTTCCAAATGCCTCATGTTTCAAGTTTCAAAAAAAAATTTATTTTTAAGAAGGCCCAAAAGGTTAGGCTTCCAGACAATTCACAAAAGAAGGAATCAACCTAGTCAAAATCATCCAGAAAAATAGATTCCACCTCACTAGTAATAAAATCTAGATCAAAACACCCATGAGGCAGATTTTGAGGTTGGCATATTAAGCAAAGATTTTTCAAACAAGAGCGTCTGTAGAAGATGATGAAGGGGAAGTGGGTTTCCCTTGAAGAAACATTTATTTCTCACTCAGAAGCCTTGTGCGTCTCCTCAGCTTCTTTATAGACAAGAAAGGTTGGGCGACTGGCCCTGTTCACTGGGCTCTGAGCCGACACAGCACGTGCGGCTCTTAGGACGATGCAGACCAGCCTAGTGGTGCACCCCAGTAATCCCAGCATTTGGGAGGCTGAGGCAGGAGGATCATGAGTCCTGGGCCAGCCTGACTACAGAATGAGAACTTGTCCATAAATTAAAAAGTGTGTTCATCAACCTGGGATCCCAAAAGACCGAGTTTGCTTCCATCTGAGGCCCCTGCACCAGGTCGTTCCCTCTGGAATGTTCTTTCCTCTGATCTGCGCATGGCTGGCACCTTTTCTCCATTCAGGTCTCCATTCTAATCACATTCCTCTGGAGGAGGTCCAGAAAGGGCCCAATCTGTCTGCCTGTCTGTCCCATACTCCCCTCCTCTGGGCGCTCTTATTGTGCCATCCACTTCATTGTTTTCCAGCAGCTCTCCAGTTTTTGAAATCCTACTTTCACCTCCATTTCCTCATCAGTAAGACTCAACCACTTCTAAGCAGCACCCTCTCCAGTAAAACTCCAGAGACCTTAGTGGGTACTGAAACGCTGTCTCTGCCCACCACTGTCACCCTGCCTGGGCCCTGGGCCAGCCTAGTGGGGACCCTTTAAGCCAAACTCGCTTTTCCTTCCTAGGTCCACAGGTTCCGCCTTCCAGCTCCAGGGGAAGGGCTGTTAGACTCTTCCATGACTGGTTCAGGGATGGGCACGTGACTCCACCTGAGCCAATCAGAGCCAGTCCTGGGACTTGGCTGAGCGATCTGGCGGAGGTGTTCCTTTAGGGCTAGGGAAACTGCTCTGGGGGACGTGGGTGCGTTTTGTGGGACCACCTGGACCCAGCTGTGCATGGGCAAGATCTTGAACCCTTTATTGCACGTCAGAGCCAATAAATTCCTCTACGGCTTCAAGCTGCTTGCTGTGAGTTTTCTTCCTCTTGCAGTTAGTATTCTTGCACTTTCTTCCTCCTTCACTCCCTACGCAAGTATCTGTCTGCACCCAGAATGTTCGCTCATCTTGCCACTTAATCTTCCTCCAGTAATGCCACTCTGGAGGCCCAGGGCAGGTCCCAGGTCCCTCTGCCCTCAGCTGGCCTGCACAGCCCTGCTCGCTGACCAGGGAAGACAGAAAGCTCTGCAGCTCGGGGCCCAAATAATTGGTGGGCTGCGCTGTCAGTTCCAGAAGCTTCAGACTGTGTGATCTGAGCAATTAACCTTTCTGCAGAAGCCAAGGCCAGTTGCATCCCAGGGGCCGCCTGCAGCATCCTCGTAACAGACCCAGATCCTCAGCCTGACTCTCTCAGCTTCTATAGGTCAGACGTGGTATCGTCCATCTCCCTCGTCCCCACTGCCACTGCCCTGGTCCAGGCCTGTGACCTCTCCCCAACTCCTCCCTCTCCCCTCTCCCTGCTCGCGTCCACCACAAACTGTCCCCTGTGACCTCTGTCACAGCGTCTGCAGCTCCCCATACCTCACCCTTCACATCCCGTGTCCCCAGTTCTTCTCCCCTCCTCAAGCCTGGGCCTTCTGCCATGCCCTGTCCTCTCCCAGCCATGCTACTTGCTTTGGCAAACGGGGCTTGAATGGATGCAAAGCCAGCCCATCGCACAACTGGTGCAGCTCCTTGCTGGCGCCTGTCATCACCACAGTGGATGCCCCCAGGCTCGTCCACGGGCGGATAGAGACCCACAGAGCAGGGCCAGTCCCATTCATTCCAGTGGAGGCCGGCCCAGGTCAGTAACAGACTACATGAGCCTCAGAGTGAGCCAGCCAGTCGCAGAAGTGTCCAGCCAACTGCCCGGATGTGTGAGCACCAGACTTATTCTGTCCTCCCGCTGAGGGCAGCAGGAGCTGTGCAGCCTGCTGTGGCAGTACGTAAGGGACACATCCTATGGCGACCGCAGACACTACAGTCTTCGTGCGCTCTGCCGTCTGCCTGGATGCCTTCCCTATCTTGCCTGTGATCCACGTCCTGGCCCGTTTTGTGTGGCTAGAACACAATGCCCTGCCTGTGTCATAAAGGACATGATAAATGCAATCTCTCACAGTTCTGGTGACCAAAGCACCGGCCCCGGGTAGAGACTGTCTTGCTGCATCAAGCCTCGGCAGAAGGGGCAGGGGTAAGCACGAGCCCGCTCCAGCCTGCCCTTTTCATAACCGCACTGATCACTCCTAAGGGCAGGGCCTCTCAACCTAGCCCCTCTGAGAGCCCTACCTCCCAACGCTGTTGCACGGGGGATTGTTTCCAGCAGGAAATTTTTGGAGGGGAAAAAACACTCAGACCATAGCCGACTGCCTGGTCAACTCGTATACATCCTTCAATGCCCAGCTTGGTGTTTCATCCAGTGGAGGTCTTCAGCAACCCTCTTCCCACCCCAGTGGCTGCTAGCTCACTCTGTGTCAAAGCAGGCTGGGTCCAGTTGTGTGGTTCAGGTCCTGGCACCGTCACCCGTCATCTCTGGGGACTTTGGACCCATCATTATCATTTGCCTGGTCTGAACCTCAGTTTCCTCACCTGAAGTTGGAGATGATGATAAATCTCCTACCTCACAGATGGTTGGGGTGTCAGGCGCACCCTCTGTTTAGCCACCTTTCTTGTTACTATGCTGTTTGTCTCACCACGATGCAATTATTTGCCTCTGCTTAAGGCTTTGGCCCTGGAGGCCGGGACTGCACCTTGCCGGCCTGTGGCGCAGCCCTGAGGGAAGGAGGGAGAGGAGAAGGAAGCGACGACTCGTGCTGCATCAGAGCAACCTAACTCGGCCAGGCGCACAGAGCAATTAAATAATGTGCATCCTTCTGCGCTCCTCCTGGTCTCATCCATATTTGGGACAAGGACAGATACTGGGATATCCAGGAGAAACAAACGATTCTCCTCAAGAGAAATAGTATAACTAATAAAAGCTACTATGGTTGCAGGGGTTGGCTCTAGGCCTCTGCAGATACCAAAATCTGCAGATGCTCTTTAGTCCCTTAATATACGACAGCGCAGTATTTTATACAACCTACACGCATCCTCTGGTAGACTTTAAATCATCTCTAGACTGCTTATGAAACCGAATGCAATGTAAATGCTGGTAAATAGTCGCTATACTGTATTGTTTAGGGAATCGTGATAGAAGAAAAAAGTCTGTATGTGTTCAGGACAGATGCGGTTTTTTTCCTAGAATATTCTGATCCACAGCTGGCTGAACTGCGGACGCAGACCCTGCAGACAGAGAGGGCCAACGGCATTTATGACGCGCTTGCTCTACTGCGGTGCTCTTCTGATCGCTTGACCTGTTGCTGATCCAATCTTCACCGAAACCTCTGCTTGGTACGTGCGTGGTTATCTCCATTTTACAGTCAAGAGACTCGAGGCACAGGTGGCTCACGGGCCTGCTTAAGGTCACCCAGCTAGTCGCTGGCAGGACTGGGATTTGAGCCAGGTCTCTTGGTTCTACCGTGCCTGCCGGGTCCTGAGGCCCCAGCCTTCCTCGAGCCCCTCTAGCCTGGACTCCTGGCGTTACTCTTATTAGTTATGAGCTGCAGGCTTTGTGATCCTCAGTCTCCCCATCACAGATGCCCGAATACATGCCGCACACAGCTGATCATCGTGCTTGACATGGTGGGGCTCTGCCTCAGTCTCTCCCAGCACTCCAGTGGCCAGCCTGAGCCCAGGAAAGAATTGAAGCCCTGATATTCTAAGACACTGCCTGCTTCCTCCCTAGAAGCTGCCAGACTTTGCCACCCCACCAGCATCATCCAATTCCCTGAGCACGTCTCGACAGCAGAATTCAGGACCCCACAGGGGTAACACAGTCTGGCCGCCTTTCTTCTCTAGCCGCACCTCTTTCTACTCTCCCTCTTTCTCTACTCCAGACTCACCAGTCTCCTTGCTGCTGGGCTGTGCTTGTGCATTCTCCTGTCTCAGGGCCTTTGCACTTGCTGCTCCTTCTGCTTAGAGCATTCTTCCCTCTGACATCCTCATGCTTGATCCTCAGCCTCCTTAAGATCTTTGCCCAAAGGTCGCCTCCTCAGTGAGGACCAGTTAACCCCTCCAAATGGCGCACTAACACCTCCCCTTCCCCGCCACACTTTACCCCTCACCCAGGCTTTACTTTTCTATACACATATCGCCATTTAATGGCACCACATGATTGAGGTCTTTCTTCCCTGAAAGCGAGTTCCTCTCTTTGGGAGCACATGCTGTATGGATGTGGGATTTCTGTCTCATTTATACATCTCTGTACCCTACCATCTTGAGCCGTGCCTGGCACTTAGTAGGCATGCAGTAATATTTGTTGAATACACTAGTAATTATCATGTCTGCTTTGAATTCAAGCTATATGGATCCTGGCCACCTGTCTGGAAGGGTCCAGGCTGGGCTTAGTCTGTTCCCACAAACCCCTTGAGGGTTTGTCTCCCACGATTGTCCCACCATCCATGCACCCAAGGTCCCAGCATACCCCGGGGCCAAGGCCACTCAAGACAAAGTGATTGGCATGAAGATCAAAGGTCTGGGTGTTGTCTTTACATTCACAAAGCTTTGGTGGGTACAATAACATGCTTAATCAAAACATGAAGATTAAAAATTATGAAGGCCTGAAGATAGCAAACTGTGGCACAAATGTGGGCTGTTGGGAAGTCAGATCCCATGGTGGAGGGAGCATGGATGGGTACATCCACTCTGGAGACCACTTTGGCTTTGCCTAGCATAGTTGGATATGACCATGTTCTGTGCTTGGGAATCCCAGTCCTATTTCTACTAGTGAAAGAATTTGTTGTACCATCATGGAGATTCAAGAATGGTCAGAACAGCACAGTTTCAGATGGGGAAAAACTAAAAATGACCAAATGATCATAACAGTAGAACAAATAAATACATTTTTGTGCATTTGTGTCACAGAATTCTATGCAGCCATGAAAAGAAATGGGTTATGAACATGGAGGAATCTTAAGGACACATTGTAATGCAGGTATGGTGGCACATGTCTATAATCTCAGCACTCCAGGAGGATGAGGCAGGAGAATTGCAAGGCTGAACCCATCCTGGCCATTTAGCAATTTAGTGAGACCCCATCTCAAAACTTTTGTTTAAAAGTGGAGGGCAATGCTAGGGATATAGCTCAGTGTGAAAGCTGTAGGATTAATCTCCACTACTGCAAAACAAACAAACAAAACAACAAAACACTGTTATAGGATAACACAGGTACTATTTTCCAATCCATTCAAAGTTCAGAAATAAGCAAAACTATACAGTCTGTTCAGGGATACAAACTTGTGGCAAAACTACAAAGAAATAAAAAGGACTGTTAGATGCCGAAGTCAGAAAAAAGGTTCCTTTTGAAGGAAGGGGTTGAGATCTGAGGATGGGGGACCCAAGAATTCAAAGCCAAGGACAATGCTGGACTGCTCAAATTGGTGCTTTGCTGTTTTGTTACTGATTTTGCACTTACTTGCACAAGTAGTCTTTTGTATTGCATTATATTTATTTCAGTTTTTTTTTTTAAAGGAAAACAATGATTTGAGTAAGTTAGAGGAGGGGCCAGCAAAGTATGGTCCATGGACCAAATGTGCTAATAAAGTTTTATTGGGACACAACCACATCTATTCACTCACATATTATCTATGGCTACTTCCCTACCACAAGAGTGGGGTTGAGTAATTACAATATGCAGCCCACAAAGCCCATCCATACTATCCAGATATTTACTCTCTGGTCCTTTTTGAAAAACAAGTTTCCCATTCCTTGGGCTAGAGCAATGAGACAAACTCACATTTTGAGCTTAATTATTTAAAATTTTCCTACTTTTTTAAAACTTAAGAGCAATGCATGCTCGTTATTAAGAATTTGAAAAATATAGAAACTTTTTTTAAAAAAGCAAAACAATTTTCCATATAATCATGTTATAAAAAACCCAATTTCCCATATGAAGCTAACACCCAGCAATACTGGTGAAAGTGGGGGCTATTGCCTTGCAGATTTTTTTTAATGTATGTGAAAGCACCCCCCTCAATAAGCAGGATCATGCTGATTATGCAATTTTGCACACTGTTGCTTTCATTTAATATGATCTCAGGAGCATTTTTATGTGTCACTTAATTACATTGCACTTTTGCTATTATAAGTAATGATGCAATTAGTATCCTTGTACACATGTCTTTGTTGACAATATGAAATATTATATAGTTGTCCAAAATGAATTCTTCAAGGAATTTTTAATGATACAAAGACTGTCAGGGCTGCATTATTTATACCAGCAAAACGACCAGAGGCAATATGAATGGCCCAGCAGGAGGAGAATCATTATATGAACTTGGTTCATCATTGGATAGAATATTTGGTAGCTTTTAAGTGTCACAAAGAATAGAAAAATGGTCCTCTCTCAGAGCCTTGGTTTCCTGAGGCTGGAAGGATAATGCCTCCCAGAGTTGTTTTAGGAGGATTTTTGAAAGCATCTTAGCACAAATGAGTGTAATATGTAGGTTGCAGGTCCTGTGCTAGCTATTCTCATTAAATAATTATGATAGTATATCATGGAAGGAGAAGAGGACGACCAGGCTGATCGGTCAGCCCTGTATGCTACGAGATGTGAAATATTTTGTGGGTCACCCCTGGCTACACTCCTACATGGAAATACCATGTGTTTGAAGGGGCCCCAGACACATGCAGTCGGCTCTCTTTTGCCTGCACTTTGGCGTGCTGTGATTATTGTCCCCATGTCACTTGTGTGATCATTGAAGGACCGTGATCCCAGCTGGTCTTTGATAAGAACCAACCTACAACCAAGACGGGAGCAAGTGGCCCTTGAGACTGCAGACACAACGAGGTCGCCACCAGCAGGTACTGCTCAGAGCCGGAGCACAGCCTGAGCTAGGAGGTGGGGAACTGCTGGAGGGGACGCGGGAGCAGAGGGGCCCCTCAGCGGCTGTGTGCGGGCTTGCACATGCACATACACACACATGCGCACACCATGAGGGTTTTGAAAACTCACTGGGAAGTCAGGAGGGAGGGGTTTGAACAGCCAAAGGAGTCTGGTGATTTAGGGGGAGTTCTCCAGACTTCCATTTCAGTTGTAAAAGAAATATTTGAAAGCAAAGAAATCCATGAGCAGCAGAAGGCTTTGTGGGGCCATAAATAAAGAGTGGGCTCCCAGGGCAGGGCTCGGTGCCAACAAAGCACAGGGTGTGAGTTTGCCAGCTTTGTGGATCCCAGCCACACAGTCCTCAGCACTCATTTACTTCCCTGATACTTTCTGAGCACCAGCTATCTGCAGGGTGCTGTGCAGGATGCTGTGCAGAGTGCTGTGTGGGGTGCTGTGCAGGCTGCTGTGCAGGGTGCTGTGCAGGCTGTTCTGGGCACATAGCTATAACTGGATCGAATGAGTCCACTCTCTGGGGAGGATGAAAATAAACAAGCTTTTAAAAGTCATCAGGCATGGTGAGGCATGCCTGTAATCCCAACACTCAGGAGGCTGAGGCAGGAGGATCACCGTGTGTTCAAGGCCAGCCTGCACTAACACAGTGAGTTCAAGGTCAGCATGAACTACAAAGGGAAACTCTGTCTCAAAAAAAAAAAAAGAAAAGAAAAGAAGAAGAAGAACAAAAAGATAGATAAAAGGCAATGGGAACTGGGTGTAGTAGCTCATACCTTTAATAGCAGCACTCTGGAGGCTGAGGCAGCAGCAAGACTATAAATTTAAGCCCAGCCTAGGTGACTTAGCAAGCTCCTGTACCAAAATAAAAAAATTTTGTTTTAAAAGAAAGAAAAAGGGCTGGGGATGTAGCTCAGTGCAAGGCACTAGGTTTAATCCCCAGTACTAAAAAAAAAAAAAAAAAAAAAAAAAAGGAGGGCTCATGTCAATTATGTCAGATAGCAACAGCTGCAGCAGAGTGACTCGGAGGCCCAGACTCTGGAGCCTGAACGCCTGAGTTTGCACCTGGCTCTGCTGCTTACCAGGTGGGGACCTTGGGCAAGCGACTGAAGCTCTTTGGAATGAGCATTCCCAGAGCCCTACCATGAGTGCACCATGACCGCACCTCTAAGGCCCACATTGTCCCCTTCCACAGCAAAGGTCCTCGGCTGGACTGGAGCCACCTCACCAAGGAGAGAACGAGGCCCACTGTCACCTTTGGTGAAGGGGACCACCGCTGCTGTGTCATCTGCACTCCAGAGCTCCCCACAGACCCATCTTGGGGAGACCCTGTCCTTGCTCAGCCCCTTCCCCGCTGCATCCTTCCCTGCTGCCCACCTCTCTCCCCAACCCCTGAGAACAGCTCTTTAAAACAAAGCTGTGGGCTCCAGAATCCCTTTGTCCAGCTCCGTTTCCGGGGAGCCCAGCTCTAGCCACCTCATCCTCGCAGGGAAGATGGGGCACTTTTTTGCAGGGTTGCAAGAGATTCAGTGCATGCACGCATTTCTATACACGCTCAGAAAAGTATGTGGTACATTGTGAGTGCTACTTAACACTGATCATTATTAACAAAAAAGTGAAAGTCTTCAATGCAAGGAAAGGTGTCTAGAAAGTGGCCCTTTCGTTAAGAGTATCCAGGGAAGCTTTCCATGAGGTGATATTTGAGCTAAAACTCAATGATAGGAAGGTGCTGGTGAAGCAAAAAGCCAGATGAAGAGAAATCCACACACAGTCAGTGTAAAAGTCCTGAGGTGGAGACAAGCTTGCTTTGTGCTTCGCTTCTACAGCAGAAGGTCTGCGCGGCCGGACAGTCAGAGTCGTAGCAAGTGTCTGGCCTCATTTAGTTTGCGTCTGCACAGCGAAGGCACAGCGGTGGGAAGGAGGACACTGTCAAGGACCGTTAAGAAATCCAGTGAGCTCGGAACACCCAGGGTGCTTTAATCTGAGCCCAGGGAGAAAAAGTGAAGCCAAGCTATGGAAAATCCTGGTACCAGGTGCGAATTTGGACTTTCTTCCCAAAGCGGTGAAGAATTATTCACAGAATTTTAAAATCATGAATAGTAAGCCATCTTTTCCTTGGCCTGCTGAATATAAAATTGGTATCAGGCCTCTCTCAGTTGCAGGGAACAGAAAATGCAAGTGAAAAGGCAGATCTGACTTCGGGCTCAGCTGGATTTGAGACTTGGCCCTCTCCATCTGTTGGTTCCACTTTTCGCCTTTGGGATTTGGGACTCAGGCTCAGTGCTGTGGTAAGAAAACAGCTGGAACTTGGTTCATCATTGGTCTGGGGGCAAAAAACAAAATCTTGATTTGTAGCAAATACCCTTACTATGGCAGATGTCAAGCTACCAATCTGATGCCATTGAAGGCCACGTTGAGAAATGTGCAAAATTGCCTCTTGAGGTCTTAGGAAACAGCCCCACTCACTTGGACCACATCTTACCACCTCCCAATCCACCGGGCATAATCCTCTTCTCCTGGGTTGCAGCAAGCAACTCACTGTATCTTACAACTCCTGTCCCAGTCCTGGGTCTGTTCTTAGCCGGTTGTTGTGGCCAGGAGATGGTGATGCTTTGATTGCCATAGGCCTGGGTTCCTGCTTCAGCCTCGGTCCTAAAGCATGAGGCCTGAGTATAGGAAGGGCTTGATGCCCAGGGAGAAGCCAGAGTGTGCTTACTGTGGGAGGTAAACACAATAGGCTTATCCTGCTAAAATGGTGTGAAGAGATGGTGAGGACCCAACAAGAAAATGGAATGAACATTCTATAAAGCAGGAAGCCCCAGAAAGATTCTCTAACTTGTTGGACATTTTTATTCTTGGTCTGGTGCTCCAAACTCCTGATCCATCAGACTTAAAGTACCATCCAATACCAGAGAAGACACCTCAGAGAACGTGTGGTCTGGAGATGAATGAGTCACCATTTCTTTTTCTTTATCCAGAGCAGACATTGCTGATAGATCACAGCACTCTACCACAGAGGCAGGGTGCCCCTTCACCATCCCTCTCCACACAGCTCTCCGAGCAGGTACTGTACCACCAGTTGAAGAGAGAAGCCATGGAGGACTCGATCTTTTTGTTCTCCATTTAACTTGATCCAAGTCATCAGGAGCCAGTCAAGACAGGCCCAGAGAGGGGACCAGCTTGCTTGGGTCACTGAGCAAGCTGTCAGCAGAGCCTGTGGGTACCCTAAGTCTCCCCGCTCTCCAGCCAACCTGTTGCTAACCAGATGACTCAGTGTGGAGGAATGAGTCAGGGTGTGGGCAGCCCACAGAGGCTATTGGAATAAGCCCCAGATTCCCCACCCTGGCCTTCGAGGCTGTCCACCACCTTCCTTTCCATCTCCATCTCCTACGACCCTACGCTCTATGCCCCAGTGGTTCTGTCTCTTTCTCAAAGCATGCCAAGCTCAGCCCCACCTCATGGCCTTTGCAGGCTCTCCCCATGGTGGCAGGCTGGCAGCCTTCCTGCTTAGCCCGTCAGTCCAGAAGGACAGCTCCCTCTTCTAGCACACATGGCAAAAACATCCAGTGCCCTTCACGGCAGCCAGAAGAGGGGGGGAGGTCTGATTGGCTTGGCCCAGATTCCGTTTCCCTCACCCTAACCACCCTGACAGCGATGGAGAAGTGGGAACTCAAGGAGGAAGTGCACTCCATTAAAAAGGGAGGGGGGTTTGTCACTACATCCCAGTTGACAATGGAGAGTCCATAGTTACTGTTTGATTTTCTGGGGTATTTAGAAGAACCCAGACCTTTCAATGCCGTTTTCCCAGGAGCGAAGGATACACAGGTGAGTGATTTCTTCCGCCCCTCTCAATGAGGGCCTATCTACCTGCAGGCCAAATGGCAGGCTTAGAGGAGGCTGAAATGGGAAGAGGCTGGGGAGTCTTGGCAGGGAAAAGGAGACTATGGCCTGGTCAGAACATCCCCCTGTGAGACACATGTGAGGCCCTCCGCTGCCCCTCTTTCCTGTGGCCACCCTACTTCAAGACAGCAGTGAGCTCTTATCATCTTATTTTAAGTGATCCCCAACCCTGAAGAGCCATAACTCACTTCCAGCCTTCCCAAACATGCAGGCGTAGTGATGTGTGATCAATTAGTGACAGACAAGGAACAGGGACCCGTGGAGAGCCTTCTGTGTGTTTGCTGACCCTCGCCTACAGAATTTTTTGGACTCTAGCATGGCTGCCTGAGGCCAAAAAAAGATCTTCACCTGAATCTGAGCTGTCAGCACACCAGGTTGACTTAATTAAAGTTAGCAGAACTACGAAGTCATCACTGACGACGGGCAGAGTTTCCAGGAGCCCTCGGGAGGCAGGTACCACTGCCAGGGACTGCCCTGCTTTCTGCCCGCCATCCCGGCTGCATGGCCTTCTCTCTTTCATCCTCTTCTCTCCTGCAAGTGTGTTTCCTGTTTGCTATCTGATCTTGCAAAATGGGAATGAGACATGTTTTGCTACGAAAAATGCAGAGCAGCCAAAGGAGCGTGGGCCAGCCACTGGGTACAGCCACCATGCCGGGAAGTTGCTGTTCATCACCGCATGCTCCTGTCACCCTCCCAGCCCGCAGCCTGCAGGGGCCCTGTGATGGGCTGAAAGGCCCTCGGGGAAGCTGTAATTAAATCCCAGAAGATTGCCAATTCTCCTGCTGGTAAGGGGAAAAAAGAGCGAGGCGCACCAGGCGTGTCCAGACAGTGACAACCAAGCAGGGACAGAGGCCACTCTGGCTGCAGTGGCCAAAAGCAGACAACATGGGGAGCTGGGGAAATGTTTTGTCACAGGGAATGAGGCCCAGATGGAAGCAGGTGATTTCTGGCCAGGACCGAGCTGAGATGGGCTGGAAACTTTTACACCCTGTCAGATGCAGAGAAATCAGGCCTGGTCCCTACCCACTCTAAAATTCTATGACCCATCAATCCATCTGGGGAGCAAACAAGGGCGGTGGCCAGAGCAGTTTCCACAGCAGAAATCCAATTTTATCATCTCCTGCTCCTGGGGCTGACACGAGCCTGTACAGCCATTCTGCCAGTTCAGGTGTCAAAATCCTTCCATCCCCAGTCATAGCAGTGAGTAGCTGCTGTCTTAAGCACCTCCACATACCCATCAAAGTCACCCTGCCTCTCTAGGACTTGGGTTTTCCTTCTAAGACTTGGTCCAGCATGATGGCCAGTGTCGGCTCTGCAGCCTCTGCTGGTGTTGTTAAGACACTGAATAGGCCTGTTGCAAAATCATGGTCTTTCTTCTGGCGTATCCTTTTTCATTTTCTTTTTTCCAGTACTAGCGATTATACCCAGGGCCTTCACACTGAGCTAAGCCCCAATCCTTTTCAATTTTTTATTCAGAGGCAGGGTCTCACTAAGTCACTAAATTGCTAGGCTGGGCTTGAACATGTGATCCTCCTGCCTCAGCCTCCCCAAGTGATGAAATTACAGGCATGCACCATAACGCCTGGCTCTGGCATGTTCTTTTCAAGCACCACCACTACTAACTTTCTGGCCTCACGTGTCACAACACAATGACCATGAACCCCACCTATGTGAATTCCCCATCATTCCTGAAACAAGACATGCATGGAACATTTTCCTTACCTAGATTTCCCTCTCCCTCATCTTTTCTCCAAAACTCCTATTCATCCTTCAGTGGTGCCCTGGCTGACATGGCCAAGAGCAGATGATACGGAGAGCTACCCAAAAAACTGGCTTGATAGCTTTGATACTTCCCTACATATAATCAGACCTCTGTCTTTTTTCAAGTGCTTGTTCTATTGATGTGTCTTAGGCTGTAGCCTCCTCCCAAGATGAAGACTCTGCCTTGATCATTCTGGTCACTTATCATTTCAGGCAGCAGCCAGAGATGGGGAGACAGACTAATGTACCAGGACGCCACAATTTCTAATGACTCAAGTCAACCCCCGAAAGACCACCAAGGGAGGTGTTGCTGCCTTTCCGAGTGCAGTCCGTCCTCCAATCAGCTGTGCTGATGAACAGAGCATAATAAACAAATCCATCAACATTCCATTTATTTGCCCTTGTTCTGACCATGCCCATCTGCGTCTCCTTATCCATCACCCGTCCTTCCTGCCTGAAAATGACTTATTTCTCTTTCCTCTGCACTACCCCAGCTCTTCCATCTCTCTTGTGACCACAAGAATGTCAAAACTGCAGTTTCCTCCTCTCTATCATGCCCGTGTCTCCAAGTATTTTGCTGCCCAAGATATTTGTCTAATTCCAGAGATCCAATATATTCTTTTTCTCCCAACAAAAAAAATCACAAAACTATTCCCCAACATGCATAGCCATATCATTATACTTTTCCCATCACATACCTTTAGCCAAATACACTTTATACACTTACTACTTAACCTAATAAGTATCCCTATTCAATTACAATCGATTGTTGCCATGATCGATAACACTGGTCACCTCTGTGGGAAGACGGGACAGTGATGCAGATGCTGACCTGGGTTCCCAGGCTGGGCTTCCCCCTCTCCTTCCCTTTGTTCCCTCTGCATTCTTCTTTCTCTTGGGACTCCGGGTTCTCTTGGGACTCAGCACCGACCTCAGGACAGCCCCCCAGGACCACTGCCCCAACGTTAGCCCAGTGATGGATGGCACTCAGTCCTACACAAACGTCCCCTCCAGACAGGTGGAGGCTTCCCCTGTGGGTGCTCGTGAACTTCCATCCCCCCAGCCCCCCACAACAGCTCCAACATACATCATTTCAACACACCACTTACATAAACCAGTTCGACAAATTGAACCAGTATCTGCTGGCCGCATAAGCCCAGTGCAGGGAGAGTTTCGACATGATCATCAAGCTTTGCCAGCTGCCCCGGATGGGATAGGGCCTCTCTATGGCACTCGGCACACCAACGCCATCTGGACAACTCTTGCGGAGCTGCTGCCTCTGCCACTGTGTGCCCAGGAGGCTCCAGGACCTGCACCCCAACCCAGGGCCATCTCTCCCTTCTGTATTCCTCCTACGCACCGCCAAAGCCACGCCCTAGTGCCTGCACAGTCTAATGCCAAAGAGGGGGCTTTACCAGGAATCCGTGGCACATGGCATACTGTAGAAAGTACCAGAAAGACCTAGCACAAACACTGCCTGGCAGCTGTTTTTCAGGTACACCCACAGACAATACCAGAGTGATTAAGAGCAGAAACTCTGGAGCCTGTGTTCAAATTTTGTTTCCACCATGTACTTGCTCTGTGACTTTGGCCAAGTTACCTAACCTCTCTGGACCTCCTTCTCCTCAAAGTAAAATGGAAATAATAATACCACTTACTCATGGGGTTGGTGAGGAGTAATTCAGTTTAATATTAAAGGCCCTAATATTTATAAAGCACAGAAATGAGTAAAAGAAAAATTACATAGACACAAATTATATAAACATGTAAGTATATATAAATATGACATGGTAATATTATAACTTTTATTATTTACAGTATGGTTTTATATATATACTTGTTAAGCCTTTAGTATAGAGCATATTACTGTTACGTCTGTGAGGGGGACTTTGGGCTGCAAGTAGGAGGAAGCCCTGACTCAACTCCCTTAAACAATAGGGGGTTTTCTTATCTTACACAAGAGAAGGATAGCCTCTATTATCTCTACTGATTGATTTAGCAACTTGACAGTGTGATCACAGATAAGGCCCTTTCAAATATCAGTTCTCACCATACTGAGGTATGGTTGGTGGGCTGTTCATCACTTTGACCCGTATGCTCTCAACCAGCCTGCAGTGGTCCAGGCTGCAGCAGCGGAGAGGCTGACTCTCACATCTCCATGGAAAAGTAAGAAAACTTCTACTTCTAAACCAGTCCCTGTGGAGGGGCAGGGCAACCATATCGACTTAGGCTAATCAGGATTCTGCCCCAGGCCTGGGACTTAGGCTCACATTTCCCAAGAGCGGACCACTGAACAAAACCAGCTTCCTTTCCAAAGGAGAGGAGGGTAGACAGACCAGGAAGACAGCTAATAGTGTCTGTCTTATTCCTAGTTTGGACATTTCATTTACGTTCAGCTTGGAGGAGCAATGAATTCTGAGCAAAGAAATTAAGTTAAAGGGAACGGCATTTGACCTGGGCTTTCAGAGTGTAGAAATGTCACTGCATGTGGGAGGGGCCAGCATTTCAGACGGAAGGTCCTGTGTGGGTAGAGCCCCGGGGAGATGGGGAGCCCAGGACTGGAGGTAAGGAGGGAGTGAGGAAGTAGGGAAGCCATACCGGGGCCAAACTGGGGGAACGGGCCAAGTGCTGCTTGAAGGAAGGTGGACCCAGAAATCTGTGGGCCATGGGAAGCCACTGAAAGAAAAGAGACACTGAAAGGCTGAGCTCCACGGACAGAGAACCTGGCTGTGGATCCAGGATGCATAGCCAGGGGAGGTAGTAAAGGTAGCGCAGGCAGGAGTAAGCTGCCACCATCGACGGTGGGACTAGGCTCCTCCAGAGCCAGTGGCCAGGGAGCCCCCGCGCAGCAAGCTGGGCCCCACAGCACAGGCAGGACCTGCATTTTAGGACAAGAACGGAAGGCAGACGTGACAAAGTGAACAATGGCATCATGAACCAAGCCAGCAAGGGAGAGGAGGCAGAGGGGGAACAGAAACTAAAGCCCACATGGGCACACCCATCCTGGGTCCCAGGCCAGACACCGGCGCTTCACACCCTGACAGCGAAGACTGGCCCGGGAGGGTCAAACAAAAACACTGTGTCTGTCTGGTTCTCAGTTTGGACATGGCTTCTTCAGCAGCTTCCCCGGAAAGCATTTGTACTGATCTACCACATGACCCGGCCCAACCAATCCTCAGTATATACCCAAGGGAACTAACGTGAGCAAGCTCTACAGAGACCTGCATACACGCGTCTATCCTGGCACGGTTCACACCAGACAGGTGATAGTCCAGCCTAGGTGCCCGTCAGGGGGCGAATGGACACAGAGAAGTGTGGTATATACACAAATGGCGTAGTATTCAGTCATAACGAAGGACAAGATCATGTCATTTGCAGAAAAATGGATAGAACTGAAGATCACCATGTTAGGCAATGAGCCAGGCTTAAAAAGACAAGTATTACGTGTTTGTTCTTGTATGTGGAACCTAGAAAAAAAAAAAAAAAGAGGACATGAAAATAAAATGGAGACTATTAAAGAAGAGGAAGGGGAACAAAAGAGGGGGAGGGGAGAGTAGAGGGGGTAATGAGCAGATACAATCAAGGAATATTGCATGCATGCACGTAGGAAGATGCCACAATGAAACTCGTTACACTGTATAATGAATATCCACTAATTAGTAAATACATAAACACATGCCTATAATCCCAGCACTCTACGAGACTGAGGCAGGAAGATCAAAGTTAGAACCCAGCCTGGGCTTAAAACTGGGTGACTTAGCAAGACACCTCCTCAAAAAATATTTAAAAGAGGCCGGAATGTTGCTCAGTGAAAGGCCCTAGGTTAAATCCCCAGTACTGAAAAAAATAAAAATACTATACGTATGTATGAAAATGCCACACTGAAACCTGTCACTCTGTATAATGGACATGGACTAATTACTAACTACTGAGTAAATGTGTCTACACCAACATCCGAGGAGAGAGAAATGAAGCCAAGGAGACCACGTACTTGCTAAGGTTGGGAGAAGTGCTGTGGGAAATGTTCTGCACATTCAGAGGTGGGGCTTCCAGCAGGGCTTCAAAGACAGACTCCAGGAGTACACAACAGGGAGAAGGAGCGGCGAAGGCCTGTCTGCTGCTCATGGCCGGCCTCCTCCGGGACAGGCCCCGGATACTGGGCAGAGAGCCCAAGGAGCCCCGGCCAAAACCCCGCGGGGAAGTTCCTTCAGGTCTCCACGGACGTCTGTGACGCTCCTGCTCTGTGCCAGCCCCTGGGCTGAGGATGGAGCCAGGGGAGAGGTGGGTGCCATCCCTCCCCACACAGCACGCGGTCAGGCAGGCGGCAGATGCAGCCAGGGGCAGGGCGGTCGGTAAGAGCTTTGACAGGGAATCCCTGCAAGAAGCCGCAGCTGGAGCACAGGACCTCGGGGATGCGTCCCACAGTCGGAGGAGCTGCCTGCTAGAAGCAGCAGAGAGCGCTGACACCTGTGAAGTGCCCACCAGGGAAGCGTCGCACTACACCTGCCCACAGCTCCAGGAGGCGGTAATGCTACCATTGCTGCCTTTTAGGGTAGACAGCTGGGGCTCCGAGACTCAAGGAGCGTGCTCAGAGTCTGAGGCCACAGCCCAAGCTCTTGACCCTTCACAGAGCCACGTCCCTCACTCATCTCCTCTTCCATCTTTGCTCATGGGCCTCATGGACCTCATGGGCCTCATGGACCCCTTCATGCCCCAGCAGTGTGATCACACAGTAGCCAGGCAGATCACTGAAAATGGGAATTAGACCTTGTCCATTACCCTATGATGGACTCACCACCCCCACCACCCATGTGGGCGCAGAGAAGGTGAAGCCCCAGCCACACTGCCCTACTCGCAGACACCCCCATGCTGTCCTCTACAGTGCCCCAGGCCCTTTGAACATGCCATCCCCTTCCTGGGACACTCTCTGCTGGCCTCACCCCCACCAAGCCATCCCCTGGGCTGGGGATGGAGCCAGGGGAGAGGTGGGTACCATCCCTCCCCACACAGCACGTGTTGTGCCTCTGTTTCCTGCCCAGCCACCTCCTCCGTGACACCCTCCCTAACCGCCTCGTCCAGACCAAGTTCGATCGTAATGCACAGTTACCAATCATCCCTGCATCAGACCAGCAGTTCTCAACCCTGCCCACACATGGAAAAGATCCTCAGCACTTAGGGACTGTTTAAAGATCACCGGCACCCAGCCGAGGTCCAGAATCTGGGGAGGGGGTGGCTACCTGTGGCCTGGCTTCGCTTCTTAAAATGCCCACAATGTGACTCCACGTGCAGCCATGAGGAAGAGCCGATCATTCCCAGGATTGTTTTGCTCAGGTTTGTCTGCCCCGCTAGACTAGGAGGTCTAGGAGGTCTATGAGAGCTGGGGGCTCCCTGCTAGCCTCTGTGAGAACCAAATAAATATTCATTCAGCAAACACGCATAACCAGACACCTGCCATTACAGAGCCTGTGCCAGGGCCACAGGCTACACATTCACTGTCTTGTCCATCTTCACAGAAACCCATCAGTGGGAATTCCCATCAGCCTCATTTGATAGCTGGGGAAACTGAGGCTTGGGAGGTCAGAGAGAGGCAGGCCCAGTGTAGCACTCAGCTCTTGACTCTCAGAGTATAGGAGCTGCCATGTAAAACTTGCTCCTGCCCAGCCATCCAGCCCTTCAGGACCTTGTAAAACCACATCTGTGAGCCAGGCATGGTGGCACACATCTGTAATGCCAGGACTCTGGGAGCCTGAGTCAGGAAGACTGCAAGTTCAAGACCAGCTGGGGCAATTTAGCGACTTAGGCAGGACCCTGTGTCAAAATAAAAAAATATTTTTAAAGAAGTAGGGATGTAACACAGTGCAATTCCTAGTACAAACAAAACAAAACAAAAAACCCAAAAGCAAACAGACAAATGAAAATCTGTAAAAACATGTCCCCCGAGCAAGGGAGACTGATGTGTTTGACTTGGTCCTTGCCAGTCTCTTGGCTCCTCCCACAAAGGAAAACAAAATCCTCTGGCGTAGAAAGAAAACCAAACAAACCTGAGGCCCAGTCTGTCTCCACGCCTCGCACCAGGAAGAAGTCTCCAATTAGATTCCAATCAGCTGGGCCGCCAGCTTCCCGCCAGACTCTGGGCTGGTGGCCACAGCCTGGCCACGCGGTGAGTGGCTGAGTCACGGGGTTACCACACTGGTCGGGTCGGCCCAGGAGCAGGGAATTTAACCCCAGGTGGCTTTGATGGGGGTCGGAAGCCACACTGCGGAGTGCCACCCTAGTCTCCATCCCTGCAGCCAGACGCCAGCAGAGCCCATTTATTACACGCATAGAGTCTGCCTGAGGTTCCTGTCCCGCTTGGTTTCCCCCTTCTGAATTAGGAGGCGACAACTCTTTCCTAATCATGGAATGACAACGTACCAAGACAAGCAAGGGCCAGAATCCCACAGGGTTGTGGTTCTCAAATGAGAACGCAGGAATGTTAACTATCATCTGCATAGCCGAATCTCTGGAAGAGCTTTTTAAAATTAGTCTGGCCCAGTGGAGCAGGCCTGTAATCTCAGCACTCGGGGAGGCTAAAGCAGGAAAATTATGAGTATGAGCCCAGACTGGGCAACTTATTGACTTAGCGAGACCCTGTCTCTAAAAAATAAGGCTCAGTGGAGCATCACTTGTGGTGACCAGAGTGGCTTCGGTGACCACACTAGAACAGACGAGTACATGTAGGGACTCTCAGCATGCAGCATCTGGTGGGGCTTGGGCGGGAGTAGACACAGCCATACTTTGGGTTTCATGGAGAACTGAAGAGTGAGATCTATAGGACACACTGAGATCAAGTGGATTACTGTTCAGCAAACATCCACACCGCTCCCTCTTGGGGCGGAATAAGTAGTCGTGTGTCCCTTAATGACAAGGACACACTCCGAGGTATGCGTGGCTATGTGATGCCATCCAATGTCAAACATCAGAGTGCACTCACAGGCATCTAGGTGGTACAGGTCACTCTCGATGCCATCAAGAAATGTGGAAAATGCAGGTGGATGAGGCTGCTATCGGTGTCACACAACTCACTGCTTATAGTGAACCATTTTTTAATAAGTAGGAACATACTCTAAAACAATGATAAAGAAACATAGTAGAGTGTATTAGGTTTGTGTTGCTGTGATAAAGCACCTGACACATGTAACCTAAGAAGGAAAGGTTTATTTTGGCTCACAGTTTCAGAGGTTTCAACCGCTGGTTGGCTGGCTCCAAGGCAGGAACACCATGGAGGAAGGGCGTGATGAACAAAAACTGCTCACCTCATGGAAGCCAGGAAACAGAGAGCAGAAGAGGGGAAAAAGCCAGAGACAAGAATATATCCATCTGGGTCACACCCCTAGTGACCTACTTCCTCCCACCTCCTCACAGCGCACTCAGCTATGAACTCACCAAAGAGCTAATGTACAGAGAGGTCAGCGCCCCATAATCCAGTTGCCTTCCAAAAGCCCCCCTGAGCACTGCTGTGTTGGGGAAGAAGCCCTCATATGTAAGTCTCTGGGGGGACACTTCGTATTTAAACCATAATATATAGTAAATACATAGGCCAGTCACAGTTGCTTACTACCATTATCAAGGATGAGGTACTGGGTGCAATTGTTTGTGCTCCGCTTTTATACAACTGGCAGTGCACTTTCCACTAGCATCTCCTTAAACATATAACAATCACACTCTGATGGCTATAATATCACTGGGATGTTTAGCGGGAAGAATTTTTTCAATTCTGTCATAATTTTATGGAGCCTCCAATGCATATCACATATGTGGCCCATCACTGATGGGAATGTCTTTACATGCTGCTTCATCACGCTTCCCGTCCCACCGCCTCTGGGCCTGATTGTGATTCACTTTGTCTGGTGGGCTCTGCAGAAGGAGCAGCACACCATTCCCCAGCTGATGTTTGACACATCGCAGACGTCCACTCGCCTCTCCTGCATTTCTCCCATTGTCGTGAGAATATTCTTGGGGGTAGATAGTGGGCCCAGAATGATGGGAAACATACAGGGCAGGCCAGTCTAGCCCCACCCCACAGTCTGGACCCCGCCTCGTCTGCAGGCTCACAGCTTGCAGCAGCCACCACCCCCCAGGCCCACAAACAAGAACACTACTGCTTGGTTTTGTAGCTACTCACTGAGTTTGCAGTGACTTATTACCTAGCCTTATTGCAGAAAGTGCTAATACACATACTATTTATCTATACTTAAAATACAGGCAAAAAAATGACACTTTTGCAAGAACACCAGCAAACAGAAATACTTTACGTGGAGTTGGAAGGTGACCAGTATGAAGGCGGGGAGGGGTGTTGTGAGGGACCACGAATGAAGAGTGATCAATTAGCCAATCATCTGGAGATGCTGGCTGCATGGACAACTGAAAATCCCAGCCTGGGTCAGTAATATTAGCTTATTCTCTTCCCCTGCGTTTCAGCCTCCCTAAAAACAAGTCTATGAGGGCTGGGCCCTTGGAGTAGTGCCAGGGAGGTACAGAGTCAATGACTGCTCAGGGGCCGCAGCCTCAGATGAAAAGTGACTCCAAATTCCAGACCCGCCCTTCAGGAAGGAAGCCGGAGTAGAGACTGTCAGAGTGCAAAACTCGAATGCCCCCAGGGGCCTCTGTGACCTGTCTTCCCTTTTAAGCAGCCAAGGACCTTGCCCAAGGTCAGCCTTGCCAGAGGCCAAAGCCCTGCTTCGCAATCTGGTCCGCCCGCTGCACTCCTTCCAAGAGAGAACGAGAGAACGGAGGACATCGAGATGAATGGAACTGAGTCCTCCTCACCATCTCACCTGCTTTATTTATCAACTTTGGTCCTAAAGGGATGCTGATGAGAACTCCACAGGAAATGAATGAAACAGCAGAGAGCTCAGGGCTCAGGTGGAAGGCAGGACGTGCTTCCCAGGCAGAGGATGCAGCTCTGTTGTGAGGCCCACTCCCTCCTGACTCCATCTTCCAGTTAGCTTTGTTTGTGTATTTTATGGTACTGGAGATTGAACTGAGTCCTTCGCACTGAGCTACATCCTCACCTTTATTTTTTGAGGCAGAGTCTTGCTAAGTCACTAATCACCCAGGCTGGCTTGCACTTGTGACCCTCCTCCCTCAGCTCCCCAAAGTGGTGGGATTACAGGCCTGCACCACCAGGTCTGGCTTAGCTCACCTAGTTCTAAGTAAGCCTCCAGGAAAGAAAAAGAACCAGGGTGCAGGAAGGGAGAGGGGGCTTAGAAAGTGAGCTATGCAGTTAATTTCCAAAGAGAGGCAGATGCAGGAGAAATGGGAGGCTGAGGAGCCCAGAGCAGAGGGACACTATTGTAGAAGACCTCTGGTACTGGTGTCTGCCAGCTCCGGGGGCTGAATCCTGACTCCGTCACTTCATAGCTGTGCTAGCTGTGCAAGTGTGAGTAATGCACTCAGCTTCTCTGAGCCTCAGTTTTCCCATCTGCAAAACTGGGAATGAAAGTAGCGCCTGCATCATGGAGCTGTCAGGAGAATTCGGTGGGACAGTGAGGTGGTATACACACAGCACCTAACTTGGAAGAGAAGCTCCGTCGCCTGTGTCTCAGATATTTGCCGGGCTCCTTCTGGATGCCAAGCGGCCTGCTGGGGTTTGACAATGGGCAAGGAGACAAGGCAGTACCTTTGTGTTGTTCAAGGTCTTGGGAAGACAACCACACAGAAAACACACAGACATATAAAACAAGAGCATCTGGGGACTTGCAGGTGGGATCAGGCAGGGTGGCTTGAGAGGTGCCTCTGTTCTAGAGGGTGAGAGAAGTTTTCTCCGGGGAGATGACACCGCTAGGTGGACCAGAACCTGAGAAGGAGACCAGTGAGGGGAACTAGGACGGACAGGGAGCAGGGAGAGGCGCACCCATCAGCGAACAGTGCCACCTGCCCTGGTTGGCCCTGAGAAAGGCCAGGCCCCGGTCCCCTGCCCGCCTGGCCACCTTCCCCACTGGCCACACCCTGATGGGGCACAGAGGGATTAGGGGCCGTATTGAGGACTCTGCTCCGGCCTGCTGTTAGGCTTCTTCCACTCTGTGTTTGTGGGATATTTAGTCAAAATCTTAACTGAGCCCTTAGCACCTGGCTCTCAGGTACACAACAGAGATACGCTCCAATGATACCTGCCTGCCGGGCCACCTGGGGGCTCCCCCAGCTTTCTGGGGCTGCTGCTTCCCACAGATACAGCCTCCTGCCTGGGAGAAGCAGCTGGGAGTCAGTTCCCAGATGTTACAGCTTATATCAAATGTGCCCCCAAAGCCTCCGGCACTCATGGGTGGGGCTTTACAGAGCTGGCTGGATCTAGGGTGTGTGATACTGGGATTGAGGGTGTCTGGTACTAAATTAGTCCACTGATTGGAATTAGCATAATTCTGGGTGGTGCTGAATGGAATTACTGAAAACAGAAGCCCCACCCTGGGTGTGAGTGGCACCACCCCAAAGGTTTGTAGCCTTTTGGGGATGAAAGGAAAAGGCAGGCTTGCTTCTGCTGCAGCTGTTTGCTGCTTCCTGTCTCCCTTGCTGTGGACTGTTTTTCCTCTGCCACATCCCTGTGCCACACTGCCCTGCCTTGGAGCCAGCCGATTGCAAACTGAAACCTCGGAAAGACTGTGAGCTGGAATAAACCTGTCCCTCTTAAACCTGTAGGTGTCAGCTATTTTGCCCTAGCAATGAGAAAAGTAACTAAAACACTAGAGCTCAAATGAGATCACGCCGCCTCCAATCCCATAGTTGGTCCTCTGGGTCACTTCTAGGGCATAGCCCAAGTTCCAGGATATGACTCTCCCTGCGCCCCTGCGCCTGGCTCTTCGCTGATCCGGGCTCCTCGGATCTAGCAGGAGCCGACAGCTGCTGCGGACAGCACAGGCCATGAGCACTCTTTTTCCTAGAATTTGCTCATGCCATTCCTCTCATGTGGAATGCCTTTCCCTGCCTTGACTGCTAAACCTGCAAGATGCACTGCAGGTGACACCTCCCCGGAACTACTGCCTGACCACCCAATACTGTCCCAAGCACAGACGGGTCCTGCTCCAGCAACTGCTGGAATCTAAGACCCTCGGGTCCCAGGATGCAGGGAACTGATCCCAGCCCCTCACAAGGCCACAGCCTGCTCAGGATGCCGCGGAGTTCTCAGGCCCAGGACAACAGCAGCCCAGCCGAGGACGGGAAGGGGTGGTGCTAATCTTCACAGAACTCTTACTGGGGGTTAATCCTGTCACTTTACCAGTAAGGAGACTGAGATACCCAGGAGGAAGGCCACGCAGCCTGAAAACTGGAGCTGGGATTTGAATTCAGCTGGGTTTCTCTGACACCAAATTGTCCTTTTTTTACTAAACCAAAGTGGTGCATTCCCCTCCCCACCCAAGCAGCAAGGCCAATCCTGGCCTCCCTGGCCACACCCCTTATGGAAGACACTGACCCCCAGTGCTCCACCCTGTGTGATCCCACCCCCTGCCTCAGCTCATTGGAGCTGAGTGGTTCCCAGCTCCATCTGGACCAATCAGATTCCCTCTCATTAGGTTGGTTTTTTGTTTGTTTTTAAAATAAGAATGACAGACTTAGTTAACTGAGTGAAGGGGGAACGATGTTGGGCTGGAGGGTGAGGTAGACACTGCCAGAGAGATGGTGACCCTGTAGCATGTGCCACAGGTGATCATGTGGCATGTGCAGAGGAGTAGAGGTGAGATCCTGGTCATCAGAGAGCAGAGGAGCCCCCTTCTCATGTGCTAAGTCCTTTGAGTCCCCTCAAAACCTCCTTTCTAGTTTGAGCAGCCTTTGGGGCCTTGCAGTCAACCTTTATCTTTCTCTAAAAACCCCATCGGCTCCCAGTCCAGTTCTAGCACCCAAGATTTAGGAACTGCTGGTCCTCAGCAGGTCTGATGACCCGGAAGTGAGTGGCTGCCCTTTCCAGACACCCCATCAACAGGGCAGAAGTCTCCTGAGAGGGGAGAGGGTCAGAAAGGACAACCTTTGACCTGCACAAGTCCACAATTCTAGCTTCCCCTTAAGTCTCTCCGGAGGCAAATGTCCCTTCGCACACTGGCTGGATCCTTAGCGGGGACAGAAGCAGGTGCACTCAGGGAAACAAAGAGGTCATAGGCCATCTGGATCCTGTGGGGCTGGGTGAGCAGCCAAAACTGCCGGGGAGGATGGAAAGGGGCTCAGGACAAAAATAACAAGGTAAGGATAAATGGAAAAGTCAAAGGGTGACAGGAAGTGACCGGATCTCTCCCAATTCTGTCTTGTTTCTAACTGCTGAGGCAAGACAGATTATTTAAACTGGAAAGGGCAGAAGGGGAGTTGGCAAGGCAAAGCCCAAGTTCCAATGAAAGCCACATCTGCACTTTCTCCATTTGTTCCAGCCTCCCCACACCATCACAGACCCGGCTTTGGGACTCTCTGTGGGGATAGAAGGGACCTGTGTCGGCATGTGGTGGGGACCTCTTGGGAACTGGTGAGGAACCTGAAAGTGAGTAAATTTCAGATTCCAATGTGTAACGAATCATGCTAACTTCAAAAGGAGAAAGAAACTGGGGTGGCAGACACTCCACCGGGATTCTGGGTTAACTATGCAGGGGTAAATGTGTAGGTACTGGCTGAGGGGTCCCACACCCTCCTAACTCCTGCCCTTCCCCACCCTGTATAATCCAGGATACAGGGGAGGATGGTCTCAGGCACAACAGAGATACAGCTCCCAGGCCACAAAACAAGACTTTAGAATTGCAAGAGTCTGGACTTTGAAATTCAAAAGTAACTGCATATGATGTATTTAGAAGAGATGGAGGTCAGAGCGACCTCTCCTCTCCTCTTCCTCTCCCTCCCAGATGTCCTAGTAAATAAAGCTCCTTTGGCCTGGGAGACAGGAAAGAGAGTCAAGGATATGGCAGAGATTCCCGTGCATCACCAAAATCCATTTCCTTTTCCTCATGGCTACAGGATAGAACTACATTTCCCAATGTCCCTTGGGATTGGTGCAGTACCGTGACCAAATTCTGGTCAATGGAATGAGCTGTGTCCAAGCCTGGCCCACAGGGACTTTGCACTTGCTCTCCTTCCCCACCCACTGGCTGAATGGAGACGACTCCAAAGCTCAGAAGAGGGCACAGCCACCAAAGAGAAGGAGGTTAGATCTCAGAATGAACACATGGCGCCATGCCTGACACAGGGACATCTGCATTGTACTTGACAGGAGCAGAAAGTTAACTTTCATCATTCAGAGGCCGTGGGATTGGGAGCCTGTTAACAGTGCTAATGCAAGTGGAAGTGAAGACACCAGAGATCATGGAGGGGATCATGGAGGAGGCACCACACTCTCCCCTGACACACTTGCACATGAGCAGATGGGTGGATGGATGGGAGGACGGATGGACGGATGGATGGGTGCATGCATGATGCACAGGTGCATGGGTGGATGGACAGATGGACAGACAGACAGATGGATGCATGCATGCACAGATGCATGGGGGCATGGGTGGATGGACAGACAGATGGACGGACGGACGGATGGATGCATGCATGCATGGGGGCATGGGTGGATGGGTGGATCAGCGGGAAGGTGGCTGAGTAGATGAGTCAGTTCCAGGTATGCGCATATCCTGTTTGTCTGTGTACCTGACACCCCTCTAAGTATGGGAAAGATATTAATGAATGAAACAAAGTATTGGAAAGATACTAATGAACCTAAATCCCTTCCTTGGTGGTAATTACAGTTTTTTATTCTTGTTACCATAGTTAACAACCCCGGCAAGTAGATGTTATTATCCCCATACGACAGAGAGGTAAACTGAGTTCTAGCAAGACTAAAATAACTTTCCCAAGTCACATAGCTGGAATATGGAGGTGACAGAATTTGAACCCAGGCAGTCTGCATCCAAAGCCCTATGCACTTAGCCATTAGCACATTTTTTGGTTGGATGAGTTCAACCAAGATAATTAAAATAAATCCGGCTGTCCAATTCTCTTGGCTGCTCTTAACACATCTGAGCCCCCATGTCCAAGGCATCTGGTGGCAGCTGCATAACACTGCCCCCCTTCAGGCGGGGCTTGCACACTCCAGGACAAGCTCCAGAGCTTACTAAACACTTGCTACATATCTGGTTCTCATTGGACCCTGGATCCACCCAGCCACCCACCCACCCCTCTTCCCTCATCCAAACTTTCTGTCTTTTCCTTGTGGTGTTCGTTTCCCCCGGAGGAAGCCCTTGGACAATTACTGTGTCAAATTAACGAGAGGCAGAAACCCAGCAGTCATGAAGGGCAGTGGCAAGCATGGATGGAATGTGTTTAAAGCCAAGATCAATCCCACATAGGGTGTGGACAGGATCTACAGCAGGGACCCATGGGGCTCCCACAAGGAAGCAGGAAGCAGCAGTGGGTGAGCCGGCGAAACTGGGCAGGGCTCCCCTCGGTACTTCCAGCCAGGCACCCACACAGCAGAGACATAAACTAAAATATTTGTAAAAAATATTACTGTTCGTGAACCTGGGGTAGAGAAACTTTCTTAAATAGGACAGAAAAAGTATTAACGCTAAAGAAAAGGGCAGATAAATTTAGCAGTTAAAGTTAAGAACTCCTTTTCATGCTTACCTTATACCATATAAACACAAACTTGGGTGGACTAAAGACCTAAACACAAAAGCTAAAGCTATAAAACTTGTAGAAGAAAAGCAGTGAAGAAAAGCTTCATGACGTTGGATTTGACAGTGATTTCGTGGGTATGAAACCCAAAGGCACGGGCAACAAAAGGAAAAACACATACATTAAACCATATCAGAATTAAAATTTGTGTGTTTAAAGGACACCATCAAGAGAGTGTAAAGGGGACCCAGGGACTGGAAGAAAATATTTGCAAATGAGAAATCTGATAAGGGTTAATATCCCAAATGTATAAAGACTGCTTCCTCTTCCTCAACAACAGAAACAACCAAAAAAAAAAAAAAAAAAAGACAAAACAAAACCACTCTGATTCAAAAACTGACCAATTCCCTGAATGGGCATGTCACCAAAGGAGGTACACAAATGGCAAATAAATACATGAAAAGATGCTCAATACCCTTAAACGTTCTTGTAGCAGGGAAATACCAATCAAATTGAGAAGCACTTTACACCCATTATGACGGCGTATTAGCCAGCTTTCCCACTGCTGGACACAATGCCCCACACCCACAATTTAAAGGAGACGTTTCACTTGGCTCATGTCTTTTTGGGGGGGCGCGGGTGGTGCTGGGGATTGAACTCAGGACCTTAGGCTTGCTAGGCAAGTGCTCTACCACTTGAGCTAAATCCCCAACCCCAGCTCGTGTCTTAAAATTTAGTGCACCTAAACTGGCTCCAAGGCAGAAACATCATGGCAGAAGGACATGGTGGAGCATGCTGCTTACTTCATGGCAGCCAGGAAGCACAGTGGGAGAAGAGTGCCCGAGAAGAAGGGGCAGGGGCTGGACACAGAC
This sequence comes from Hystrix cristata, assembly GCA_004026905.1. NCBI lineage: Eukaryota > Metazoa > Chordata > Mammalia > Rodentia > Hystricidae > Hystrix > Hystrix cristata. The sequence goes on from PVJO010001704.1 coordinate 144,024, forward strand.
CCCCAAGGCCTCCATGATGCACCAGTCCTGTGGGCTGATCCCAAAGCCAACCAAATTGATACTTCATCCTAACTGCAGTAAGTGTAAGGAAAGGAGAGGGAGGGAAGGAGGAACAAAGGAAGAAAGGAGAAGGAAGGAGGAAGGAAACAACAGATGTTGGCCAGGCTCTGGAGAAACCGGAACCCTTGTACACTGCTGGTGAAAATGTAAGATGGTACAGCCACTTTGGAAAACGATATGGTGGTTGCTCAGACATAGAGTCACGATATGACCCAGCAGTTCTTGTCCTGGGTATTTTCCCACAAAACTCTCAAAGCAGAGGCTCGAACAGATATATATCCACCCATGATTATAGCAGCATTGTTCCCAAAGGCCAACAGATGGAAACAACCCAAATGTCCCTCAGGGGATACACAGATAAACCAAATGTGGTGTACATACACAGTGGAACATTCTGGAACCTTAAGAAGGAACTAGACTTGGTGGAGATGAAAAGGAATCTGGGGGCAGGGGAGGAGGAAAGGGGGAAACAAAAAGGATCAGGATGAGATACGTATGTGTACTAATACTCCATGACTATAGTCATTATGTGTCGCAAATGTATACTAATAAAAAGTTCAAAAAAGTAAAAATACCAAAAAAGAACAAAATCCTGACACCTGCCATACTATGGATGAATCTGGAAGACATTGTGCTAAGTGATATAAAACCAGACACAAAGAGTCAAATAGTGATTCCACTTGTGTACGAAATATTTAAAATAGTCAAATTCATAGAGAGAAGTAGAATAGTGGTTTCCAGAGGCTGAAGAAAGAGGAAATGGAGACTTAGTGTTTAACTAGCCCAGAGTTTTAGTTTGGGAAGATGGAAAAGTCCTGGAGATGGATGGTTGTGAGGGTTACACAGAAAGTGAAGTTATTTAACCCCCTGATATGCACACTCAAAAATGGCTAAGATGATAAATTTGATGTTATGTATATTTTACTACAATAAAAGAACTAACAACTTCTGTTCATCTATGATAAGGCAGGCCACAGAGTGAGAAAAGATATTTGCAGTATATATAAGCACCCAAGGATCATAGCAAGTAAGAAAAGTTCCTATAGCTCAATATGGAAAATGCAGACAATCTAATAGAAACACAGGCAAAAGCTACAAATGGGTACTTCCTGCAAGAGGGAATCCAAATAGCCACGAACAGGAAAAGACACTAGGCCTCATTGCTGGTTAGGGAAATGCAAATGGCAAACGATCATCCAATACCATTTCTCAACCAAGAGACTGGCAAAATTTATAAATCTGACAATGCCAAGCGTTGCCAAGGATAGAGGGCCGGGAATTTCCATGCCCTGTTAGCGGGAGTATGAATCGGTCTGTCCACATTGGAAATGCTGTGACTTAGTATACTGAAGATCCGCAAAGCAAGTCTGGCAGTTTCACTTCTGGGCAAACAGTGGGCAGGTGGTTTCAATCCACAGTGTGCATCAGAACCAGCAGAGGGCTTGTTGAATACAGACCGTTGGGCCCCAGAAGATCAGGATCCTGGTCTACAGAGAGATGTGAGAATCCGTATCTTTAACACGGATGCTGAAGCGCCAGTCTGGAGTCCACACTTGAAGGACCAGCAGCATTATTCATAATAAAAACCAAACTGACCCAAATGTCCACTAGGAGTAGTTTGAACCAAAACAAGGTGCCATAGTCCTACAGTGGAATATCATACAGCAATGAAAATGAACCACTTATAGTTACAAAATTGACACAACGTCGAGATAAAGAAGCCAGGCACAAGAAAGCACACTAATCATATTTATGCAAGAAGTTCAAAACCCCAAGCAAATATACAGTGTGTAAGTGTGCACACCAGGTAAAACTCTAAAGCAGGCTCACCTAACATTTCCTGGACAGTAAATATTTTCTGTTGTGCAGGTCAGATGGCTCCACCATCATAGGGCAAAAGCAGCCATTGATGACACATTAAGGAAGGGGGCTGGCTGTGTTCCAATAAAACTTTATTTACAAAAAGACACAATGGGCCGTAGTTTGTCGACCATTGCTCTAAAACCAAACAAGGCAGCAGTGACCTCCCCTGAGGGAGGATGTGAGTAGTGGTGAGAAAGGGGATGTCGGGGGTGCTTCTGGGAATCTGGTAATGGTATTTCCTGACCTCAGTGGTAAACTTTGCTTTACAATAATTTGTTAAGCCATGTATTTATGTGTTTTGTACCTTTTTTATGCCTCGCACATTTCCCAATTTCACAAAGATTTAAATGAATAAATAATCCATCAACAAGATGTAATCCATCCATACAAAAAGTTGGTCTCACAGAGGCAGACAGTGGAAAAGTCAGTGGTTGCTGGGGGCTGGCACGTGGTAGGGAGGGGAAAGAAAGCGATGCATAACCTGCGGGGGCCAGGGTACCCTCACTAAGACACAAAGGGCTTTTAAACACAAAATGAAATTTCCACCGAGCCCCAAACCCAGCACAGCTTGGTAGAGTCAGACTGGCTCTGAACTTCAGGAAACAGAGTCACAAGGAGGAATTCACTCTGGTGTCCTATAGCACCACGGGGTAACTACAGTCCGCAACGATTTATAATATGCTTCAAAATAACTCAAGAAGAACAGCCTGACGTCTCCCAACACATGGAAATTATAAACGTTTAAGGAGCCGGATGTGCTCATTACCCTGATTCAGTAATTACATATTGTGTACGTGGATCAAACTATAATACTTATCTCATAAATAAGTGCCAATATTATGTGTCAACTTTTAAAAAGTGTTACTTGGCAATAAAAGGAAGGAAGTACCGATACGTGCCACGACACCGACAAAGTTTGAAAGCACCCTAGTAAGTGAGAGAACCCAGGTGCAAAAATCCTCATCTCACACGATCCTTTTATGCTGTCCAGAACTGGCAGATTTATAGCGACAGAAAGGGCGATGGGCGTGGGAGGATTGAAGAGAGACAGCTGAAGGATTTTTGAGAATGACGAAAATGCTCTCACATTGATAGTGGCAACAGTAGCACAACCCTGAAGACACTAAAAACTGTCAGACTGGGTACTTTACATGGGCAAATTTTATGGGAAGGGAACACAATTTCAATGAACCTCTTATCAAAAGAATTTCTTTAATTTAAAACTGGGGCTGGGGGTGTATCTTAATGGTAGAGCACCTGCCCAGCATGCAACAAAACCTCAATAAACACCTTCTGTCTCTGTCACCAGAGATGGGCCAGCGGGGTGCGTGTGAGGAGACCACACAGATAGAAGCCACCTGTCCTTCCTCTTGCTATCACATTGGGCCCTTCCTTTGCCTTGGACAAAACACATGCTGAAAATCAGAAGTCCAAGCCAGGCGTGATGGTCCTGGGAGGCTGAAGCAGGAGGATTGCAAGGTCAAACCAAGCCAGGGCCACTTAGGGACTTAGCAAGATCCTGTCTCAAGATAAAAAATTTAAAAAAGGGCTGGGTATGTGGGGATGTACCACAATGCCACATCCCCAATATCACAAAAAACAAAACAAAACAAAACAAAAATCAGAAGCCCAAGAGGTCAGAGATGCTGCAAACAAACAGGGGCCGGGGCATCCCTAACAAGACACACTGCACCTCTTAGACACAAACTGCAATCCCCGGGGAAGGCACAGGCACTGCAGACCCTTCAGGGAGTCAGGCCAGTTGTAGGAGCCCTGCCCTGGCAGTCCGTCTGGAACAGGCCTCTCTCGAGGACCTAGGGGGCATCCTAAGGCATCCGTGCCACGGCCAGCTATTTGTTATCATTGAAAGCTCTAAAAGGTTCACCACTGCTGGTCTAGGGCCTGGTGGCTTTGCACCACGGGTGAGGATCTCAGGGGCTTTGGCCCCTCTGCTCCTGAGCAGGCAAACGGCAGCAGGCTCAGGCCTTCTGGGCCACGTTCCAGGCTACGGTGCGCCTGCAGGGAGCCCGGCAGATGGCTGCAGATGATGAGGCCGCAGGAGCCAGCAGATGGAGGCTTTGGGAGCAGGGGGTGTCTCAGAGTCCCTCAGCTGTTGCCTCCCTCCTGTGCCACGCAGGTCCTGAGAGCTGCGAGACACTGAGTCTCCCAGCCAGGGAAGAACCCGCAGAAAGCAGCCCGAAGAACCTCCTGGGCCTGGGAGGCAGCAGAGGGAGCAGGAGGCCCAGGCAGGGCGGAAGGACCTGTGAGATATGGTGACCGTCACACAACTCTAAAGATCCTGAAAACCAACTCGGGGCTGATGGGACTCATTACTGTGCTGTGTGACCTCAGCCAGGTAGCTCAACTTCTCCAAGTCCCCTGACTCACAGCTTTGGGGTAAACCAGAGAGTACAGCTCCCACTCCAAAAAGCTGTCAAAAGAATTCAGTCAAGCAAGAGGTGTGAAATTACCTGGCAGTGAACGGGATTCTGCATGCTACTCAGTGAAGGCTAGTTAAGTAGAAATAAACACAAATTGAGTTACTTTCCAAGTTAGCTTTCCAGCCCACTGAGCCAAACCCAAGAGAAGGGGAAACACAACAAAATGTTCCGGCTGACGCCTGCTGAGCTTGACCCACACGTGGATTATCTCACGTGATTCTCAGAAGAATTCCATGAAGTGGGTGCTATACTCCCCACCTTACAGATGAGGAAACTGAGGCACAAGAGGCTGAGTAGTATACTGAAGTCCCATGGTTACTAAATCAAAGTCAGAATTTGAATCTGAATTGTTTCGTTGCCCAGGGCCTCTTGCATGCTAGAGTTTCCCAGCCTGGCCTTGAACTTGTGATCCTGCCTCAGCCTCCCAAAGTGCTAGGATTACGGGCCTGTGCCACCACATCCAGCTCCACACTCTTTAACGTGGCCCTTGGCAGCTCTGTGTTTAAATTCTAGGCCTGAGGCAGGTGTCCCCACCTCTCTGAACTTCAGCTTGCTGGTCAGAAAAATGAGAAAACAAGTAGTACTGATTCTAGTTGGAGAAGGTTCAGTGGACCCATAGGCCTGAAAAGGACAGGCACACAGCAGGCACTCAGTGAGTGCTCACTGTACATACCAGGGTTAGACCGCCACTTCTTAGGAGCAGGGATGCAGGAGGCAAACTACTATACTCAGCCCATGGCAGCCACAGAGGGGCCTATGTCGAGCCTCAGTTTCCTCATCTATAAAATGGAGCAAGTGAGAGCAGATCCTGAGCCCTTCTGTGTCGGTCAGTTTTCTGCCACTGGGACAAAATACCTGAGATAAATCAACTTAAAGGAGGGAATAGGTTTATCTGGCTCATAGTTTCAGAGGTCTCAGTCCCTGGTCACTAGGCCCGCTTGTCCTGGGCCTGTGGCAGCACATCACATCATGGCAGAAGCTTGTGGGGGAGGAAACACCTCAACTCGCGGTGGCAGCAAGCAAAGGGGGGGCCAAGACCCAAAATCCCCATCAAGGCCACACACCCAGTGACCTAACTTCTACCCACCAGGCTCCACCTTCCAATAATTCCACCACCTCCCAACAGCACCGCAGGCTGATGACCAAGCCTTTCACAAATGGGCTTTTGCGGGATATTTAAAATCCAAACCACAGCATCTTCCCCACCCTGACAACCTGTGCATGAGGGTTGGATTCCTTTCTTGGAACTGGCAGCATGACAAGAAGAAAGCAGCGTGTGATCATTCACTGTGACGTGTCAACTTGAATAGGAACCACCTCGCAGGTTAGTAAATTCCGGGTGTGTCTGTGGATGAGCGACATGAAGGCTGAAAACAATTAGACTGTTTAAGTAGATCAATGTTAAGAGAAATAGTAAGTGAGCAACAATATGAGTAGAAGGCTGTGCAGGTTACAGCCCAAAGAAGGAAGCCCATAGGAAATGAAAAGGCAAGGCTCTTGTCGAAAAGTTATCAAAAATGTCAGTATGAAGCCAAATGCAGGGCCCTTTGCTGCCTGGGGCCCCATGCGACATCCAGGTGGTGTGCTCTGGGTCACACGGATGCACGCATTCCTTTAAACACATGGAACTGCACGTTAAAAACTTGTACATTTCATTATTCATACATTAGATGAATGAAATTACAATTGACCCTCCAGACCCACAAGTTCTGTATCCACAGATTCAACCAACTATGGATGAAAAATATTTGAGGAAAAAAAAAATCTGTACTGATCATGTCCAGACATTTTTATTCTTGTCACTCTTCCCTTAACAATACAGTATAACCACTATTTACATAACATTTACATTGCATTGGGTATTATAAATAATCTAGGGATGATGTAAAGTCTGTACTTTATGTAAAGTATTTAAGAGCATATGGTGTAAAGTGGATGGCATATGTTATGTGCAAACATTATGCTCTTTTATATAAGGAACCTCAGCATCTGTGGGTTTTGGTATGGAAGGTCCGGGAATAAATCTCCCTGGGTACCAAGGGACAACTGCATATATCTTTGTAAAAAGTTAATATGATGGCTATAATTTGAACGACCCCTAGAAGTCTGTGTGTTAAAGGCTCAGTCTCCAGCCTATTGGCTGTATTAGAGGTGGGCCTGGTGGGAGGACCTTAGATCACTGGGAGTGGCCCTTTGAGGGGACCATGGGACCTGGTCCCTTCCTCTCTCTCCTTTGCTCTCTTTGCCATGAGGTTTCGCTCTGCCGTGACATGTTGCCTCGCCAAGGCCAATCAATCACGGACTGAACTCCTAAAACTGTGAGCCAAAATAAACCTCATCTCTTTTTAAGTTGATTATCTCATGTGTTTGTTATAGTAACAGAAAGCTGACTAACACATGACAAAAGAGTGTTACAAATTACTAACCCATCATAGGCAGTGCAGTTCAGCAATCAGCCACAAGTACAGGCTTTTAGGATGAATATTGTCTTAACCCTGTCTGTGTATCCTTGTTCCGTCCTCATTGGATCTGCACCACCCAATCCCGTGCCATTCATACATGAACCCTGTAGTTGCACAGCCATTTCGCACACCAAAGTATGGTAAGACCATGGAGCCATTTAGTAATTTAAATTACCACTGTTTACATTTAACAGAGTCTCTCACCATGGAAAAACTGTTTCTAATCATCAAAGATAAAAGCTGGTCACCATCTGGGGTTAATACAATGCTCTGTAAGAGTGTGAGCAGGTGAGACTGCCCAGATATCTAATTACCTCGAAAGATAATCTTGAATAATTGGAATTAGAGCAACTAAAGCAATTATTAGATGTTGTGATCTCCAGGAGCCATCCTCCACCAGGCTGAGGGACGTAATAAGAGCACATAATTAGAGGAATCCAGAACTTCAGAGGAGAGAGTGGCAGAACCAGCTCCTCAGTAAAGAGGTGGGAGGGACACTGGTGGCAATGAGGCTCCGGCACAGCTGGGAAGGAAGAGCAGACTGAGGAGGATGGTGACATGGCAGGCAGGTGCTGCTTAAAGATCTTAGTACCCTGGAGAGCGAACTGACTTTGACCTAAATGCCCTTGAGCAAGACTCTGAACGTCTCTGGGCTCTCCCTTCCATCTTTCAAGCATTCCGCAATCCTCTGTGGAGCACCTGCTGCTGCCCAAGCTTCAGGATATCATCTCACCACTTTGCGCAAGCTGTTCATTCTCCAGGATGGTCTCCCCAGAGACTGCTTTGCACAAGGGGGAGTCCCACTCGCTTGCTGAGGAAGCAAGACCCTTCCTCAGTAGTACTTGCTTTGGATCATAAAGGTCCCCCAAAGGACATGTTTGAATGCTTGGTCACCAGCCTGAGGCACCATGAGGAGGTGGGGAACTCTTAGTAAAAGGGCTTAGTGGAAGGAAGTGAGATCATCGGGGACTATGGCCTTGAAGGGGATATTGGGATGCAGCTCTCCCTCCCTCTCTGCCTCCCAGCTGCCATGATGTAAGCAGCTTTGCTCCACAGTGGGCTCCCCGCTGTGGCACTCAGACTTGCCACAGGCCCAGAGCAACAGAGCCAAGTGGCCACGGACTGAATCTTTTCAAACTGTGAGCCAAAAGAAACCTTTCCTCCTTTAAAGTTGTTTATCTCAGGTATTTTGTCACCATGATGGAAAGCCAGCCCACACAGTGCTCCTCTGTACAGTCCCTTACAGTCTCTGCCATCCTCTCTGTCCCTTTGTTTGTCCCCCAGTGAGTAGACTCCTCAAGAGCAGGAGCTGAGAGGATTCTCCTTATTGCTATATCTGCCGGCACACAGCCTGGTACCAAGGGACATGACTACAGGCCGGGGCATGCCCTGCCTCCAGGAAGTCGATGGCAACCGGTTAGCCAGAAATGTTAGGAGTCTTCTTTTTCTTCTGTACTGGAAAAGGAACCCAGAGCCTTCACACTGAGCTACATCCTCAGCCCTTTTTAAATGTTTTCTCTAGAGACAGGGTCTCCCTAAGTCACTAAGTTGTCTAGGCCGGGCTTGAACTTGCAATCCTCCTACCACGGCCTCCCAGAGTGCTGAGACGACAGGTGTGCACCACCATGTCCAGCACAAGTCTAATGGCCAGAAAATGATATACAAGGAAGAGGCCACAGTGGGCCTGGACCATTCAGGCAGATAATGGCCCCTCTCTGTCCCAGAGGGCTGTGGCTGTCATCTTGATAGGATCTGGGAAAGGCAGGTGGGAGGGAGGTGTGCGCTGAGGACCACTTTGGCAGGTCTCCTACCTCTCTGTCTCCAGACTTGTGTCTTATCATGGAGGAAAGAGTCAGAATTCTCATTTTGCTGAGCCCTGGACCCCAGGTATGTTCCTGGTCACCTGACAGCACATAGCATATTTGGGGACCAGGACAGGTTCTTGGAGGCCAGCCTTGCTAAGCTGGGCACAGCTTGCAATTCTCCTGCCTCAGCCTCCCAAGAGGGTTAGCATCCTGGTTATAGGCCAAACAGCTGTGGAAATAGGACCTCCTCTTCCCTCCCTCCTCCATGTGTCCTGATCCCTGATCTATGCACATAGCATAAATCAATAAAATGCGCTAAATAAATTAAGTGAGTAGCAGAATTGTAAATTGATTTCAGGGAGAGAACAGAGAAGTTGAGGGAACCAACAAGAGACCATTATAGGAACTAAAGTGAACAAAGGGTCACAAAAGGCTTGGAGTGGTGACAGAAGGGCCAAGCGTGCTGCTACACATCCCTGAAATATTACACAAATGAAACCTACAAGCTCTGGGGGCTGTTTCACAGAAATTCCTGGCTGGTGGCTGGCAAATATTCCAGCTTCCCAAGAACAGGGGCAGGAAACAGGAAGGACTTAAAACCCAGCTCAGCCCCAGTGGTCGGAGGAAAGCCTGGCTGCCAAGGCTGCAGCAGGTTTCCAAGCCCAAACGGACCACCTCGTGCCTCTCACATGGCTCCTGCTCCTCCCTTCCTTCCTTTATTTACTCAACAAACTTTTACTAAATCCTTGCTCTGTGCCAACCCTAAGTGTGGCAGCCACAAAGAAGGACAAGATGCTGTACCTGTCCGCAGGGAGTGTCCAGCCAGGTGGAGATCACCTCAGTACAGTGTAGTGTGTGCCAATAGGACCCAGCAGTGCAGTAAGCAGCTACTTCCAGCAGTTTGGGACAGCTTTCCAAAACTAGTCATGTCTCGTGGGTTTTGAAAAATGAATAGAGCTTACATATAAAGATCAGAGCAGAAATCAATGAAATTGAGACCCCAAAAAGAAGAAAAAAACAGAATTAATGAATTGAGAGTTCTTTAAAAGAATAAAGAAAAATAAACCGTTAGTTGACATCACAAAAAAAGGACAGAAAAGACCCAAATCAATTCAGTTAGAAATGAAAAAGATGAAATCACAACAGACACTGCTTAAACCAAAAAGATTATTAACAAGTACTTCACAACCAGTACCCCAATAACTAGAGAATTCAGAAGACACAGAGAGATTCCTAAATGTCCATGAATTATCAAAACTGAGTCGAGAAGATTTAAAAACCTTGAATAATCCAATAACAGACAGTGAAATTGAAGCAGTAATAAAGACTACCAACTAAGAAAAGCCCAGGTCCAGATGGACTCAGTGTTGAATTATATAGAAACATTAGAGAAGCTCTAACACCAATACTACTCAGACTCTTTAATGAAATTGAAAGGGAAAGGCATATTCCCAAAGTCATTGCTGGACACTGCCATTACTGTGATTCCTAAACCAGACAAGGATCCAACCTAAAAAGAGAACTCTAGGCCAATCTCTTTCATGAAAATAGATGCAAAAATCCTCAGCAAGATACTGGCAAAGAGAATGCAACAAATCATCCAAAAGATCATACATCATGATCAAGTAGGCTTCATCCCAGGGATGCAAGGATGATTTGACATATGCAAACCAATAAATGTAATTCATCACATAAACAGAAGCAAGGACAAAAATCACATGATCATCTCAATAGATGCAGAAAAGGCCTTTGACAAAATCCAGCATCGTTTCATGATTTAAAAAAAAGAAAAACTGAAGAAAATAGGTATAGAAGGACCTCATCTCAATCTGATAAAAGCCATTTATGACAAACTTACTGCCAACCTGATATTAAATGGGGAAAAGCTGAAAGCTTTCCCTCTAAAACCAGGAACAAGACAGGATGTCCACTATCACCACTCTTGTTCAACAGTACTCAAAACATTAGCATGAGCAATTAGACAAGAAAAAGAAATAAAAGAGATATGGATAGAAAAGGAAGAAGTCAGATATCATTATTTCTAGAAGACATGATCTTCTACATAGAAGATCCAAAAACTTCTGCCAAAAGACTCCTAGAATTAATAACCAAATTCAGCAATGTAGCAGGATACAAAAATCAACACACAAAAGCCAGTAGCATTTTTGTACACCAATAATGAATCCACTGAGAAAGATACTAGGAAAAAACACCATTCCCAATAGTGCCAAGAAACATTAGATACTTACAAATTAACCAAAGGAAGACCTTTGCAATGCAAACTACAGTGCTCTGAAGATGGAGATGGAAGACGACATGAGAAAGTGGATAGATATCCCCTGTTCCTGGAGAGGCAGAACCAGTATAGTCAAAATGGCCATACTTCCAAAATTGATGTACAGACTGAACACGATCCCAATCAAAATACCACAGCATTCTTGACAGAAACAGAGAAAACAATTTTAAAATTTATATAGAACCAAAAGAGATCCAGAATAGCAAAAGCAATCCTGGGTAACAAGAGCAAAGTGGAAAGCATCACAGTACTGGATCTGGAGTCACATTACAAAGCTACAGTGATTAAAAACAGCAAGCACCTGGCACAGAAACAGACATAAAGATCAGTGGAAGAGAAAAGAGAGTACAGAAACAACCCTGCTACATTCAAATCTTTGATCTTTGACAAAGGGGTCAAAAGCATACACTGGAAGAAAGACAGCCTCTTTAATAAATAGTGCTGGGAAAACTGACTATCCACAAGTAGAAGATTGAACATAGCCCCACATGTCTCACCATATACTGAACTAAAACGAAAATGAATCAAAGAACAAAATGAAAACAGAAACGCTCAACCTGCTAGAAGATAAAACAGGTAAAACTCTTGATGTCATAGACACAGGCAGAACGCAGGTTACACAGGAAATAGTGCCAAGAATCAAATGGGATCATATCAAATTAAAAATATTCTTTATAGCAAAAGAAACAACCAACAAAGTGAAAAACAACCTACAGAATGAGAAGAAAATTTTGTCAGCTATTCCTCAGAGGACTAATATCTAGAATATATCCATAACTCAAAAAATGGGACCCTTAAAGTAAAAGACCCAATCAAAAAATGGGCAAGTGAAATGAATAGACACTTCACAGAAGAAAAAGTATAAATGGCCAACAAATACATGAAGAAACATTCGATAGCATTGGCCAACAGAGAAATGCAAATTAAAACAACACTGTGGTTCCACCTTACCCCAGAATGAATAGCCATCACCAAGAAATCAAATAATAACAAGTGTTGGCAATGTCGCAAGGAAAAAGGAACCCTTCTACATTGTCGATGGGAATGTAAACTAGTACAACTAATATAAAAATCAGTATGGATATTCCTCAAAAAAATAACACTAGAAATCCCACTTGACTCAGCTATTCCCCTTCTAGGTATCTTTTCGAAAGAGTTAAAGACATTAACATATTACAGTGATATATACATTCCCATGTTTATAGCAGCACGATTCATAATAGCTAAATCTTGGTAGCAGCCCTTATGTCCATTGACAGACAAATAGATAAAGAAAATGTGGTACTTACACACAATGGAATACTACTGTACAATAAAGAAGGACGAACTTGAGTCCTTCATAGGAAAATGGATGCACCTTGACCCTATAATGTTAAGTGAAATAAATCAGACACACAAGCTTAAACACTGCATGGTTTCTCTTACACAAAAAACCCAAAATATAAAGAGCAAAATAAAAGACAGAATACAGCAAGTAGTGAGATAGATCTTTGTCAACTGGGAAGGAGATCAAGACATGGAGAGAGGGAAAGGAAAGAGGTTCAAAGAAGGAACTGAGCTGTACTGGGTACATGTATCAACTCCCGATAAGGAATGTAAGCATTATATACTGCAAACACGTACTAATAAAATGTTTTGCAAAAGAAGTTTGCAAAGCAAGCAAGAGATGATTAAGGCAGGTCAAGCAGAATGACAGAATATATAAAGACACAGAGACAGAAGCGATGAGGGAGGGTGCAAGGGAAACGGATGCAAACAGAGAGGCTGGCCAGGCACGGAGTTCACTTCAGGGACCGCAGGAGAGGGCGGCACAGGCGGGCAAGAGCGAGCTCACTGGGAGCTGTGAGTGCCGTGTTCAAACTCCGGGTATGACTTTGGGAGTAATGAAAGGTTTTGATCACGAGCCTGATATAATCAGATCTGTATTTTAGAAAGATAATTTAGAATTCAGTGTGGGCCTTTTTTTCTTTCCTTTTTAATGATAAAGGAAAGAAACTAGGACTAAAACTAGGAAAACTAAGGAAAGAAACTAGAGTAACTAGGACCCAGATCAGGCGCAGAACCTTTGGCCGCTGGGGCCCCTGCCAGGTCGCCTGAAGTCTCACTTTCTTTCAAGAGCAGCTGCTGCCCTGACTTCTACCAAGAGAGGGTGTTTCCTGTGGTTCCGAGGCTCTTGCAAACGGGGTCATGTAGTAGGTATTCTCTAGAATCTAGCTTCCTTGGTCGGTACCCACGTCGCTGTACGGTGTCCCACTGTGAGTATGGGCTGACCTTGCAGAATGAATGTTAGGAAGCACATACTGGAGTCTAGGAGGCTGCAGCCACAATCTAGGGGGGCTGTGACAGTGGTGATACATGGGAGGCACAGTTGCGGAAGATACTCAGGAGACCACAAGACTGCACTTCTCCGATAATCGGATTTGAAGCAGCAAAAGATGGGGGTGACTGTCTGGTTCCTGGCTTGGGAGACTGTGCAGATGGAGGAGAGGGCCGGATGACGGGCGGAGAAGGAGGTCTAGCGATCTCCACTGTGGCCCTGCAGACTTGGCCAACCTGCGGCTGTCCAGGAGGCGGGTCCAGCAGGCAGCTGGAGGTAGATTCAGAGGTCAGAAGAGACGTCCGGGCCCAGGACTGAACACTGGGGCTGAACCAAATAATTATCTTCGCTCTTTCAACACCACCAATAATTCTACTAGAGGGATCAAAAAGGTATAAACTGGTAAAACAGAGAGGAGAAGACAAAAACAAAAGATGGCCGCAGCATTTTAAAAGCTGGGAAGTTCAGAGATAGGAGGTTCGCAACTAAGCGGCCAGGCATAAGTGGAAGCGGACCACCAACATGGAGGAAGCAGTGAGAAGCAAGCTTCAAGAAGCCCTCAGAATAGAAGCACCAGGCCCAGAAAGAAACCAAAAGTAGATGACAGTGTACGTTTGGGACACCGATGTATCTCCCAGCATCCTTCTCCCATTTGGTTCCCAGAACCCCGGCAGCTAGAGTCATACTCTGGAGAAGGAAGGGTTCCTTTCTGAGAACCTGATCAGTCCAAAAGAAAAAACTTGGTAACAGTGTGCATGGGTCAGCTAAATGGTCTTTCGGGCTGAGGGGCTTATGGCCCTGATGACTGGGACTCTCGTTGGCCAATATCCTCTCCTGCAGCTGCGTCTAGAGTCTTAAAAGGCCATGTCTGTGCTTTACTCTCAAATGAGAACTTCAGATACTTGAGGGGAACTTACATAATATAAAAGACAAAGGTCAAAATTATAATAAAATAAGCAAAAGATTGTGGAAGCAGACATATAAAGGGCCCAGAAGAAAGCTTTTAAAAGATTAAGATCCTCAGAGAAATATGAAAAGATAATGTGTCTATCCACCAAAGAGAAGATAATGTAAAAAAGAACATTCATATAATGAGAAAGATCTTAAAATTAAAAATATAACACAGAAATTTTTAAAACTAAGTAAGTAAAAGATGAAAATTGAGTAAATATCTCAGGATGAAACTAGAAAATTTTAAAATAAGGACAGAAAATAAGATATTTTAGTATATGTGCTGCCGAAGCAAGCACCAGAAAATAAGATAATGGAAGTATCTAAAGAGGAAAAATCAGCCCACCCAAAAGAATCAGAATGGCACGGAACTTCTCTAACACCAGAAGCTAAAAGAAAAGCGGCAACGGCAAGCTCCAAATTGCACGGGAAAGTTATTCCTAAGAGAGAATTTTCTACCCAGCCAAACAGTCAAATGTGAGGGGGAATAAAGACAACATTAGGAAGGTATCAATCAGTCACACCCTCTTTCTCAGGAAGTTATCTGAAGACATTTTCCCCTAAAATGAGGAAATAAACTGAAGAAAGAACTACCTGGTGATCCAGGAAGCAGAAGGGCAACATGAGATGGGGAAGAACTTCCAAAATAATATTAAAGAGGGCTTCGGAATAGCAGCCACTAAAATCCTTGATCTAAATGTAAACCAGTATCAGGAGGGCGAGCAGAAGGGTATGAAAGGGGTTGCCTTGGAGGAATGGAAATAGGATGCACGGAGGGGACCATTTCTATAGGGCTTATAGTACTAAAATCATCCACGAAGAGGAGAGAGTCAGAGGGAGCAACAAGGTGGGGACGGCATGGGAAGGAAGCCTGGGTGTGTTGAGGTGGCAAAGGAAATGGGTGCAGAAGAAGGCCGGGGGGACACCCAGGAGACCCTCACACACCATCAGACACTCCATAAACGCCTCACTTGGTCAGGGTGGTCCCTCGCTGCAGATGGACCCAGCCAAACGAGGACTGACGAGAAGCCATTAGCTTGGCGGCCAGTCTGGTGCAGTGAGGTTGGTAACTGAATCATAAAGGGTTTCATTCATTCATTCATTCACTCACTCATTCATTCATTTACAGTGGGAACCCAGCTACCTGTGAAAAACTCAAACCTGGGACACGGGAACCGAGGACTTTCCCAAGTCAAACTTTGACCAGCAACTGGGTGTGGCGGCATACACCTGTAATCCCAGAGAATCACAAATTCAAGCCCAGCCTGGGCAATTGAGCAAGAACCTCTCTCAAAATAAAATAAAACAAAAGGGTTGGGGATGTAGCTCAGTAAGAAGGCTCCGTGTTCATCCCCGGTACCAAAAGGAAAAAGAAATACCATCTTGAACAACTTGGGACAAATCCTCCTGGGGGCTCAGTTAATATGGCAGGGGGCGAGCCCGCACATTGCCATGGACCCGCCAAGGATCTGAGTGGTCATCACAGCTTTAGCTGGGGCTGGAGAAGGAGACCCCAAGCTTCCCAGCAGCGTGGACTTTCTGTTCCTGCCTCAGATCAGGTTCACCACACCTGGTGACGGCTTGCAGGCCAGGGTTCGAACCTCGGTCCTCTTTGCACCCCTCCGCCCAGCCCTTGCCATATAGCAGGCGCTCGGGATATGCCCATTAGCTCAAACGGCCGGTGCAAACACGGCCGGCGCACACAGGTGCCCTCCAGGATTTGGTGAGGAAATGGATGGC
This sequence comes from Hystrix cristata, assembly GCA_004026905.1. Lineage (NCBI taxonomy): Eukaryota > Metazoa > Chordata > Mammalia > Rodentia > Hystricidae > Hystrix > Hystrix cristata. Next base: position 159,959 of record PVJO010001704.1, read on the forward strand.
CACTTCCTCACCAAATATTCAGATCACCATGGGAAAAACTAAGGTCTTGACAATGACCGGGGCAGACCTTGCCAAGCAGATTAGTGAGACACACCACCCTGGAAATCCAGCCAGCCCAGTGCCGGCATGACCAGCCACCACGATCCTCGAGGCCCCATCCAGCCCAGGTGTGGAAGGTGAGACTTGCTCAGCAAGTTTTCCTGCCAGTGCAGGCCATGCTCCTGTGGGTGGTGCTTCTTGCCCTGCTGATGCCAGACTTGGCTGTAGGACCTGCTTTGGCTGATGGATGCTAGAAGGTTGGTGGAGCAAAGATTTCAAGCACATTTGTGCAATCAGCCTCCCGCCTTGCCATGAGAAGAGCCCCACCAGGAGCCTGCTGTGCCCTCCACCTGGCCCCAGAACAGACCCGTAGAGAGCAAGCTTCAGCCTAGTCTACATCAAGCCAGACTGCAGCAGTGAATGCCAAGAAAAGCCACAGGCGTGAGAGCAAAACAATAATAATAATTGTTGGAATGCCACTGAGTTGTGGGATGGCTCATTACACAGCATTATCATGGTTCTCACTGACCAATACACCAGCTGGTCACAAGGACTTTGTCGGAGACTCTTGCCCCTGTGAATAAGCAGCTGAGATTTTGAGAGCCAGGGAAGGCCAGAGGAGGAAAATGGGGAAGTATCTGCATCTTTGGAATCAAGTTCACAAGAGGTGGGTGTTGCTGCTCACCTGCAATTGCACATTCCATCTTCCGAAATCACTCAGGCATCTTTGATCAGGTCCTCCCCCTCTGCCTGCAGCAGCTGCTGTGCAAACATTTGTCAGAGTGCTAAGTACGCTGTTTGGCCAGCGCTGCTCCAGCATCAGGCAGGGCCCTGGAGGCTCGGGGGTAAATAAGAGACCTCCGTCATCCTCAGAGGACGCTGAGCTAGTGAGGGATAGGTGTGTGCAAGCCACCATCGCTCATCTGCCATACAGGATGCTCAAAGCTCAGTGGGAGCTCATCTAAATGTCCAGCTGTAAAATTAGTTAAATAAATTGTCTTCATGGGATGGAATTGTATACACTTCTTTCAAAAAATGAAGGTGAGGCTGGGGTTGTAGCTTGGTGGTGGAACATGTGTTTAGCATGCTACCCCCTGGGTTCGATCCCCAGGGTGCACACATGCCTGCACACACACACACACACACACACACACACACACACACATGCAAAAATATGAAAGCAAATTCTATGTACTGACAGGAAACACACCCATAATTTCATATATACAATATATACATAGGTACACACGTATATGTTATGCATGTGTGCACATATGGGTTTTCTTTACAAGAACAAATAAGCCAATCCACTAATAGAGAATATCTAAAGGTAAGAATATAAGAGTCTCTCATCTCTAGTTTACACACTTAGGGGTTCTTAAAGTTTGTATAACATGTCATGTGTAATTATGGTATTGTGGTAGGCAGAATTCTGAAAGAACAGCTTTCCTGGAGCAGGAACAGCATGTGCAAAGGCTCTGAGGCAAACAATAGCTTGGCTGACGCAAGAAACAAAAGTATTTTGGAGCTGGAGTGTGGTGAGGGAAAGGAGGTGGCAGGTGACAGCCTGGGTACAGGGCCAGGTGGCACAGGATCTTTTAGGCCACAGTGAAGACAATGACTTTTACCCTGAGTGGGATGAATTCTGCGAGAAGATTTTTTAACAAGCGGATCTTATGATTTATGCTTTAAAAAGATCATTCCCACTACCAAGAGAATCAGGAAGCAAAAATGGAAGGAGGCAACCAGTTAAGAGTTTGCAGCAGGAAGCCAGAGAGGAGATGGTCGTGGTCTAGGCTAGTGCGACACAAGAGAGACATTCTCTGTGTGGCGCACATAACTAGAAGGTTCGGGCAAAGCACCGTGCTGAGAAATCCGAAGGATGGACACATGATTTGCCCATGTCTGTCACAGAGCAGTCACACGGGGAGAGGCAGGCGAGCAGGTACAGGACAGTGTGGGGGAAGCGGGAGCATCCGAGAAGGGTGTGGAAGGCAGGGCAGAGTGCAGTTAAGTTGGGGAGGGCGCCCCTCTCCAGAATGCAGCTCAGAGGTCCCCGAGAGAAAGAAGGGGCCCAGACCTCTCAGGGAGATCTCCTTGTGTGACTTCCCTTGATTCTAGCCTTTTAGCAGGAGAACCAGGCATTTAAGAGCTGGAGTGCTCGGGTGCTAATCCCAGTTCCCCTGCTGCTCCCCGTATGACCACTCTGTGCCTCAGTTTCCTCATCTGTAAAAGGGAGACAACATGAGTTGGTGTGTGTGAAGAAGAATGGTGCCTGGCACCTGGGAGGCACCAGGTGAAGGATTGTTTGGCATATGACAAGACTCCAGGAGGGAAGTCACAGAGCGAACACAGATGCCCTGACCCCCGTGTGGGAGTGGCGCTGAACAAGTCACCCATCTCCCTCCCCCTCCCGGCTTCACCTGTGAAGCTGGGGTCCGTGTGTGGGCAGCAGGGGGACTGGAGCCCACAGGCGGGTCCATGCGTGCCTCGGTCCTGCAGATGCACGCTGGGACCCGCCACCAAGCAGACCCATCACCGAGGGAGCACAAAGGCACTTGAGAGGCCACAAGTCCGTGAAAAGCATCCTGCAACTCAGGGTCCCAGTGAGCTGCTCAGCTGACTTGCAAACATTTTATCTACACTGCCAGAAGGTCCTCAGAGTGGCTGCCAAGCCCTAAAAGCAAAATCACAAGGCCGGTAAAGCTGAAAGACACGCGTTCCCTGGAGCCCCGGGGCCCATAAAGAGGTGGAAAGAAAGGTCTGAGGCGCCTGGCGCCTGCCACCACACACCAACACACTCACAGGTGTGCACATCCAAGCATGCACTGGCACATCTACGGCCACGTGGGCACATGAGGCACCCACGTTCTCACGTGCACACACGTGCCTACCCACACGCCTCAGTGCCCACGCACCTGCTCGCACATGTGCGGCTGGGCTGTGTTCCTCAGTCAGACGATTCGGGGCGGCCACGTGGAGCAGCCACCCAGGACGTGGGCACTAAGAAGCCAAGGGAGCAGAGGAGCGGTCCCTACACCCTCCTTCCTGCAGGCGGGGGGACAGTGGGCTTCCTGTCACTTGTCCCTTGGGCCCCGAGGACCACTGGCCGGAGCTGTCCAAGGAGATGGCATCTGCAGACGGGAAAGTCACAGCCTCTGTGACGCACAGCCCCTTTGTCCCCTCTGCCTTTGTCGGCTCCTCAGGAGGGAACCA